>OMLJ01114115.1:0-11880 GCA_900302595.1 Gadiculus argenteus
TGAGACGCACACACACACACTCACACACACACACACACATACACTCTCACACACACACACACACACACACACACACACACACACACACACACACACACACACACACACACACACACACACACACACACACACACACACACACACACACACACACACACACACACACACACACACACACTCTACCTTCGTAGTCCATGTCCCACTGGTTCTTCCTGATGGAGTCGTTGTCGGAGCTGGATGGGGGTCTGGCCGGTAGGTTGGGGGCCACGCTACACACCACGGGCCCCTGAGGCCTCGGGCAGGAGGGGACCCCGCCGCCCGAGGAGATGATCTGGCTGCGGGGCCGCAGCGACCTGAAGGGGGTGCTGTCCAGGTCGTTGGTGGAGGAGCGGGCCAAGGAGCTCATCTCCATGGGGAAGCCGTCCTGGTGGTCTTTCATCATGCTCTTGGTCAGGCTGGGCTGGAAGTAGCTGGGAGGAACAAGACACCAGTGGAATTCAAAAGCCAGTTTGATGAAGACCAGTTCCTGTGACACTCCCAACCTCCTTTGATTTGTTTATTTCTAGAGGCGGGTTATCGCACAGCAGGGGTTCCAACCCTGGTGTTGCCTGGAATGCATGTGTGGGGAGGGCTGGCTTGTGCACTTGTCCATAGTTAATCGCAATTAATCCCACATTTTTCATCCGTTCAAAATGTAATGTAAAGGGCATTTTTCAAGTTTGTATTACTCGTATCAGCATGGGATTGGAGAAAATGTTTGCTTCATGCAAATGTTTGATGTAATGACGTTATAATCGCCATGTCCTTATATGCATATTTGGATAGATACATTCTGGGTCCACGGCTGGGACCCGCTTCTGGCCAAGGATGAAAAAACCAAAGCTGTTGGTATCCCTACCCGTTGGAGTCCTGGACACACTCGGGCTTCTTCTTTTTGTGACTGACGTAGCGCTTCCGCACGCACACAAAGAAGGCGACGAGGAGGAGCAGGCCCAGAACGCTGGCGCAGATCTCCATGATCTCCACCATGCCAATCATAGTAGACACCTGGACGGGTGACAGAGCATCGATCGGTTGAGTTCACAGAATGATTGATTCGTCGGTTGAGCAATTAGTCGACTGACAGTTGGATTAGGGTAGTGGCTAGGGAGGTTGTTCATCCTGTGATCAATATGCCTTAACCACTCCCGGCTCTCCTACGATATGTATCAGAAATCTCTGTAGCTTGCTTTGGGGTAAAAACGTCTGCTAAATGGCTAAATCAAGACAAATTACTGAGTGATTTATATCAGATCAGGTTCAGGTTCAACTTTATTGTTCCCCGTGGGGAAATTTGTATTGGGCCCAGTGCATTTATCATACGATAGGTGGAAACAGAGAAAGGTTGCTTAAGTTTGTGCAGGTAGGACCTACCAGGGGCAGAGGGTCACAATGGGCGTACCCCTCAATTAACTTGCAGCCATGCCCTCCTCCACAGGGGCTGGGCGAACAGCGGTCAATCAGGTTGTGGCACCTATCAGGAGAACAGAGGCGGGACAACTGTTATACTCACGTTATATGGCCTGCTCTTTGGGTTAGCAAATGTTTTTCTGAACCCTGTGAAACCACTTGAGTTAATCGTCGTGTGTTTTGAATTTAGTATATCTTCTATGACGATGAACGTAGGAATCTATGCCATTTTGTTACATTATGCTGTCATTTAGAAAAAAACAGCAGTAAAAAAGTTTTTGTTGTTGTTATTGAATGTTGGACTCTGCTTTCTGATCTATTCCAAACTCAGGTAGTTGTAGGGAGGTCAACACCAGGATGGTTTGTTACCTCCACGGAGGTGAAGATGTGCAAAGCTCCGTCAGGGTAGTGGTTAATGTTCTTGTCCAAGAGAGTGTTAGGCTTCCTTGACACTATAGCACCACTTTTTGTAGTGCATTTCTGATAGATTATCTACAAATCTACCCTGCCACGATCTGAGGCACCGGCCACAGTCAGACCACAAGTTGAGAAGAAACAAGACAACAGCCTCCCCCACATATAGACGATGACGTACATCCTCTTCTATCTTCTATACAGCCTCTTCGATCTTCTATAGACAACAACCTCCCCCACACATCTACTATTGACGACGATGACGTCCAGCCTCCAGGCCAGAACAACAACAGCTTGGCGAGGAACAGCCACCCCCCTCCTCTGCACTTACCTATCTACGATGACCTCCAGCCTCATCTCTCCCATAGCCACCACAACAACAAGGAGACAGAGGAGACAAGCTCCACTGTCTCCTCCATTTATGATTTTCCAGGAGAATTTAAGGAAACTGGGAAATGTTGGCATCAAATTTGCATCTGTGTCAATTATAGCAAAGCCACGTCATGGGCAAAGGCTGATTACACCCGAGCGGAGGGCGCCCCCCCCCCATAATCTGCTGAACCCATGGTTGCGCACGTCAAAACATGGCAACTTTTGCATTCCTGCTGTTACCACTAATGGTCTCTTTATGGTCCTGTGTTCACGCAACGCAATGACCACGGAGACGCGTCAACGTAGTCGTGAGCATTTATGGTTCTGCGTCGTGTTTTAGTAAGAGGACCAATCACAGCCCTTGCGGCTGCGTTGCCTCAACGGAAGGTTACAATTTCTGGGAGGCGCACGTCAGGCCCTTGCGGTGGATGCAAGCAGGGTCCGTAAGCCCCTCGCGTTGCGTGAACGCAGGACCATAAACAGCCCTTAAGAGAGTAAACAGTTTACGGTACTCTCACAAAGGGAGACACACTGCTAACCTCACAAATCTTATACCTATTCCCTCCAAACCAAAATCACCCTTAAAGTCAATCAATAACAACATCAGGATGCGTCTACTTAATCTGACAACCAACGTGACATGTGGAGTCCCACAAGGCTCGATCTTAGGACCCTCTTTATTCAACTCTACATGCTCCCACTAGCTCAAATCATGCAAAATAACAATATTGACCATCATTGCTATGCTGATGACACACAAATCTATGTATCGCTATCACCAATTGACTATCGGCCCATAGATCTGTTGTGCCAGTGCATTTACCAAGTCAAAGACTGGATGTGCTGAAATTTCCTTCAACTAAATGAGGACAAAACTGAGATAATTGTACTTGGTGCTAAAATTGAAAGGCTTAAAGTACACCTTCACTCTCTGTCCCTGAAAACCTCAATCAAAGCCAGAAATCTAGGCATTATCATGGATTCAGATTTACACTTCGACAGTCACATCAAATCAGTTACAAAATCTGCATATTATCAACTTAAAAATTTAGAGTCGACTTAGAGGGGAAGACTTAGAGGGCTCATGTCCACCAAAGACTTACAAAAACTTGTACATGCTGTTCTCACTAGTAAGCTTGATTACTGCAATGGTCTCCTTACAGGTCTCCCAAAAAAACTCTAATGCAACTACAACTTGTTCAGAATGCTGCTGCAAGAGTTCTAACAAAGACCAAAACATTTGAACATATTGCTCCAATTCTTAAATCACTACATTGGCTCCCTGTATGTCAGATAATTGATTTTAAAATCATGTTGGTAACCTATAAATCCCTACATGGTTTAGGGCCAAAATATTTAACTGATATGCTTTCACTACATTAGCCTTCCAGGCCACTAAGATCTTCTGAGACCAATCTGTTAAATATCCCCAGTGTAATTAGACGAAACATGGGAAAGCAGGATTTAGTTACTATGCAACAAATAGCTGAAATAAACTCCCTAAGGATTTAATACTTGCCCCAACTCTGACACTTTTAAAACAAGACTGAAGACTAGATCAGCTAAAGCAAACAAGATTTGTTTGCTTTAGCTTTCTGCTAAATCTTAAATACATTGCAATTTCTAAAACGTTTTTTTAACTTTGCCTTTACTTTCTATCTATTTTTTGTAACTTTGCCTATGTTTTCTTTTATCTATTATTTTATTGTATGCCAATGATTCTATGTGAAACACTTTGAGTCTGCCTTGTGTATGAAAAGTGCAATATAAATAAAGTATTTGGTTAAATTTGGCTTGCCTTGCCGTGCCTTAAAAAAAAAAAAACTACACACGGCAACACATGTTGAGGTTGTCTCCCCTCCTAGCTAGACTTTACTGCCCAAAAACGCATTCATTTCATTTTAATTTTCAATTTGAGCAGATACACTTGACCACACTGAAACTCTAATATTAGTTTTTCTTAAGAGGGGAAGCCTGACATGTTGTATAAAGTTAAGCTAGCCCATTAAAGTTTGAAGCCAAGTGTTGTTTAGTGTTGTTGTTGTTTACAACAACAGGGAGACAATTAGGACTACACCAGATTCTTGCCAGGAGAGCAACGGTCCAATTTGGGCCCCTAGAGACCAAACAGAATGTACTAAATGCAGGTGTTTTCCCAAGTCCTTTTATCTGTGCTACACAGACACATAGCCGAGCCCGCAGAGTGTCTACCCATTGCATGTGATATTTACTGCTACTGTTGAGCACTCCAGGAAAGCTGCGGTGAAATACAGCGGAGAGAAATCAAGCAAACAAGTGCAGTCCAGGAGGTAATCATCTGGCTGTAACCGATAGTAACCACTGAACACCAGTAAACAATGTTCACCCCAAACCAACTTCCTTTTACTATGTCAGTTAAAGCTGTGCAAGTTTTAGCGGCCAGAAATTCAATGTTGAGGTTCCATTTCCCTAGCACCGGTTGTGTTGCTAATCTACAAACTGCGTTGAATGGGTCTATGCGCTAGTTTGGAGAATTTCCTGATTCAAGAACGATAAGAACGTTCAAGAACGAGAAACAGTTTTTATATTTCGAAAAAGTGCTTGTGCAGCACAGTGATTTCTGTGGTAACTGGGTTACCACAGAAATCACAGAAAATGTTAAGGCAAGTACAAAATGTAAATTATACAACCTAAACTGGCAGCATATGAATCCAAAACAGGGCACTGTTCATATTTAAATACTATTCTGATTGTCCGACTCTAACCTCCTCATGCGACACTAATGGGACACAGTAGAAAGGTTGTGGAGTGGATTGTGGTAGCTGTGCAGGTTCTAATGAAATGCCTTCCTTTTGTTGCGTTGTGTTGCGACTGTATCTACAGCCCACGCGTCAGCCAAAACAACTGAACAACTGTCATTGTTCCTCTAGCTCTGGGTATCTCCAGTCAACAGTACAGGCCAGCAGTTCAGGGTCATGCCGTTGCCATCTAATAATGGGTAGAATGACAGCTTCAGTGAATGAAAACCGGAAACATTCTGGATATTTCAAGGGCTTTAAGACAGGAGGATGTGATGGATAATTTATTCCTACTATTACATGCTAGCCAGAGTCCCACATAACCAGTATGTCAGTGCATCTGGCAAATGCATGTCTTAGCACCATGCGCTAGGCTAATGGAGCAGGCCGAAGCCCAAGCATAGTGGAATGGCCACTAAGCAATATGCAGATCTTTCTTCAGGCGGTTTTAATGGAGCCGATAGGAGTTAACACACTAGAATGTGCAGTGTGTGTGTGTGTGTGTGTGTGCGTGTGCGTGTGTGTGTGCGTGTGTGTCTGCTTGTCTTGGGCATGTTTAATGATTTCAATGCAGTTTGTGTTTGCTTGTGTGTGTATGTTAAATATGTGTATGGATGCAAAATGTCCGTGTTTCTTTTTCCCAGTGTGTCTCACCGTGCGCCAGGGTTGTCCTGGGAGCAGTTGCAGAAGTATCCCACAGGCTTGGGCGTGCACACGGCCCCCTGTGTGCACGGCTGCGATGCGCAGGGGTTGTCTCCGAGTGAGCATCGCGGGCCGTGGTAGTGCCCGGGACAAAGACACCGTGGCTCTGGAGGGGAGATCAAACACAGACCCAAATGTGTTAGAGTCTGCATCCCCAGGGGCGCCCAAGCCGAGGCGGTGTTCAGGGGAAGAGGCTGATTCATCATCAGGTGGGACACAGACAAGTCACTCTGGGTATTGTGTGGTCGGTGTGGGTTTATCTGATCTAATCCCATGGTATACTTTATGGTGCTTGTTTAAGGTCCTAATGTAATGACCTCTGTTCAGTGAGTATAGCTATGTATACTAAAGGAATTAAATGTATATTGCATTAGTAATACACTTATATTATACATTATAATTTAATCAGGATTAATAATTGATTGGATAATAATATTTTACACCCTAGAAATATTTCCTAGGGTGTAAAACATTATTATCCAATCAATATATTTTCCAGATGGTGAGGTTCACACGTTAGGCCTCCTCAGGCTACCAGGTCGTCAAACCTCACCACACACACACAGCTTCAGGATGAACGTCATTTCTGAAGCGGTGCAAGTTGTTTTCTGAAGGGCTTACACAGATTGCTGCCCTGCCTCAGTAGAGCATGGATCCAAATCCTTCTAGGCTTTCCTTTCATACTTTTATAACCCGACTGCCGGGAAGAACGGCAATACTCTCCACCGTATTTACATTTTACACAAAGATGCTGATGCCGTTGTGCTTATCAGGCCTCTCTTTCAGTAATGGAAGGAGTCAAAGCACAAGACGTCTCTTGGATTTTCTTGAATAATGCAAACACAATGCAAATACTGAGCCACTGAGTGAGGTTTCCTCTTTGTCACACAGGGAATTAATACAGATGATCAGCATTTCATACTGCTACAGACCTCCTATGGATCCTGTATTTTACATTTTACGCAACATTTTATTCATGAGAATTGTATCTCCTTGGTAAGGTACCAAGGAGATACAATTCTCATGAATGTTGGGAATTAATCAAGTAAAATCGTATGTTAAAAATATAAAGATAACGATAAAGAGTTCTGTGAAAATTTGATATGTTTCTACGTCAGGAAACCGGGAAAGAACAAACTCTCAGTAGACCCACCTCCCTCAGCCGTCTCCTCACAGACTCCTTCATTCTGGCACAGGCCAGGGGAGCACCCCCCTAGCCGGTCGCAACATTGGTACGCCCCAAACACCCTCCTGAGACCAGGCCCTGCCCATTGACCCGCATCACCCGCCCTGATTGGCTGCTCGTTGAACTCGAGGCCCTCGAGGCAGCCAATGAAAGGTGGTGGGAGTCCCTGGGCGTCGGGGTGAGCGTCGGGGCTAACGGAGGCCAGGAGCAGTGCACCATGGGAGCGCATCATGCGGCAGGGCTCGGTGGCGTTGGAGCTGGTGTGTTTGTGATCCAGGGTCAGCCAAATGCGGGTGGAGTTAACCACCAGCAGCAGGTGGTGCCAGCGGCCGTCCGACACCGGCCCCGCCCGCACGACCAGGGAGCCCGGCAGGCCATTGCCACAGCGATACTGGAACTGCAGCTCCCCATTGGTCAACTGTGGAAAGACAGTCGGAGATGTCAGAGAGAGTGCCTATTTTGGTCAATCAGTCTCCACCTGCTTTAGGAACGGAGCAAAGAGAACTGCTACTAGATCTTATGGACAATACATTTGTCATTCCCTTAAAACTAAAATGTGCACATGCATGTGCGTGTCTGTATGTATGCATGCATGTATGTATGTATGCAGGGTGCAATTTGTTGGGGGGGGGGGATCATCCCCCCCTCTGGTTTTTACATCTCTACCTCTGCTCATTGAATGTTATCCCCGGGGGGGACAACCCCGTCAATAATATATATAATATAATAACAGGCAGGTTGTGACAGAGTTTTCTTACAGGTATAGTCTACATTGCGGGCACTAACTTTCAACTTGACCCGAATTGCCGGCAGTCTCGATGTTCGCGAACGTCCCCATGCACATAAATACATTGAATACACACTGTAAATCCTCTAATATTGGCTATTGGCCAGACGTGCGTTCGTTCCCTGCTCAGAAGTTTGCAGAGATGTGGATAACAGAAGAACGAAACGCTGCAGATGACGCGCCAACAGGAAAGCCGAAAAGGCCACATGAAGTCCGACATCGGAGCAAACTGTTCACTTAGTCTAATATTTGCGTATTTTAGTTATTTTGACATGACATCTTAATCTATGGGGTGTTAATAATATGTTTTACAGACCACATTAGGCTAAATCCTCTCCTATGTTCGGATGAGACCATTTTGATGGTGAGACTGCACTTTAAACAATGAATTGATTGATCGATTGATGATCGGCCCTTATCCATGGTCCTGAAGCCTAATTAAGCCATCTTCCACATCGTGGCTGGCACAGAAAATTAAATGTTTCATGTCTTTTTAAGTTTGTATTAAATATGAATGTTGTATTTAATACAAATGAACTGTTCGGAATTTAGGCTCATAGGGCCTACCATTAACCTAAAAAAGAATTAGGCCTGTTGATTGCTTATTTTTTCATGATAAAAAAAACTAAAACAAAAAACATCCCCCCTCTGTTTTTTTGACAAATCGCACCTGGCAAATCGCATAAAGGCATGCTAGGATTCGGTTACCGGGCCGTCTTTGATCTGCTCTCTCCTGATACCTCCACTTCTGAGCTGTCACTTCTTGTAGAGGAGGCCATTTTCCCCTCCCTGACAAGTCAACCTGTTCACCGACGCACCTTTGTGTTACCTCGGCTGCCATTTACATTTCAAGAGGTGATGCCTTCATGGTTGACATGAAAGGGAATTAGCATAAGCAAAATGGATGGAGTTATTGAGAAGATGTGAGGTGCGTATAGACGAGGAAAGTTGAAGGTGCGTTGCGGTGCTACGTCACAGGGAGTTCGGTTCGAGTCGCATGGGACGAGTCGAAACGAGAAACGAGTCGCATGGGACGTCTTGGATGACGTTGTTTGACTGGTCCTTCTGTCGTTCCTCCTCAGTGTGGAAACAGGAAGGCATCGCTTCACACACACGCCGCGCTCCTTGTGTAGCCCTTAATCCCCCACAGAGTCCCGGGCGTTGCTGTTTGAGTTTGCGCCGGAATGATTTAATATTCGTGTGACGTGGTGTTTCCATTGCACATCATGGTTACATTATTGCTTTAAAGATTTATTCAAGAGGCTGAGAAGATCAATGCTTCATTATTCCATTTTAAACCACACAGCACTTTTATTGTGGTACAATAAAGCGAGTTCAGATGGATGAACGCTCTCCCACCTCTGGGTGGGATGGTTCTCATCGGCAACCAGAGAATGTCACCAATTAAATGACTCCAACTCAACGGACGCGGGGGATTCGGTTAAGACAGCGATATCAGTCATAATCTGTTTGGTAATATGAGCTCTTAGGGAGCTCCACCCCAAAGATATGGTCAGGCGTTAGGCGTACGGAATTGCTTCACTCAACATGCATACCACATTAAATAACTTTTAATCCTAGACCCAATCGACCCTAGACCTAGACACTGAGGGAGAGTAAAGGCTGCCGACAACCCAGTGTGGAAGGAGGAAGACTCCCTCCCTAGAATTTAAATGTAAGCAAAAAAATGCACCCCTACCACATATTACCTGACTAAAGATGAATACAGAGCTCAGCCTCAGAGCTTATTTAGATAAAATAGGGGAAAACAGCAAACAATAGACAATTCATATATTCCCCCTCCGAGGTTGTGGAAATGACTATTCAAGCATTTACCTATCCTTTGACAGAAAAACCCAGCACATAAACCCATCTGCACCAAACAGATTCAGTTTGATGAAAATAAAGAAAAGTCTACACATAGCCACATGGTAAACAAACTCTAAATGCGTTCTCATTTCAGAGGAAAGCCTCATTTGACTTGCATAAAGGCGTTGTGATCAGTGGCGGATTAAGGTGGTCATTGGACTCCAGGCTACTATTTGTGTGAGGCCCCCTTATTGATCACGCAAAATAACTTAACTTAAACAAAAAATAATGTAATTTAGTGCCATGTGTTAAAGCGTTCAAGGAATATTATATGGCCCACACGCACATACTCTGTATGTACCACACTCCTATTTTCTTTTATGTGTTTCAGGAATATCTCTGTAAAGACGGACTCATTGCGAAAACGCATCAAACTGTAGAAACACGGTAGTATATATTCAAGGCCACTGTGTGGCGCTGGTTCTCCACAAAAGAAAGTGGAGCGCATCAACCCTGCGCACATCAAGCCTGCTCTGTATGCAAACATAAAGTCGAGGAGGAAGAAACGTTTTTTAAACCTTTTAGATTGAGCAGAAATACTTTTTATGCATACATACTTTGTATGTATGTACAAAAATGGGCAGCGAAAATGCCGGATCCGTGTGGACGGTCGGCTGAACGCACAAGACTTAAGCGTTTTCACCAAAAAATAGTTTCCGTCTGGACGGGAATCATTCACAATCATTCACAGGGCCTCTGCATTAGCTTTCTAACTCAAGAGGTAGGCCGATAACATCAGCAGCAGTATCATATAGTGTCATATACGGTACTGAAATGTGCCTGCGCGCATACTGTTGTATGTACAGTACTGAAATGTGCCTGTGCGCATACTGTTGTATGTACGGTACTGAAATGTGCCTGTGCGCATACTGTTGTATGTATGGTAAAGCACGCAGCTCACCCAGCACACAACACCGTTTTACTGAGGCAATATCACAACATCCTTACAGAGACACATCTCGAACCGCTATGCAGTACTCGAATAAAACAAAGCCAATCTAAATAAAATAACCGCAATAATGCCACAGCAGCGCTGTCATAAATGCTTACTCCTTAGAAGTTTTTCTGACAGAGTACTCCTTAATGAGGCTGGTAAAATCAAATTTGCTCAAACTTTCAATGGACAGATCAGCGAAAGGTTATTCAGTCTGTTTTTGCCCATCGTGGATCTCAGTCTATCTTAAACTATTAGCAATTTTTGAAGAAGTGCGCTATATCGACTGCTAGTTCGTCAAATGGAAACACTTGAGCTTTTTCAACATTTGGCGCTATGCTGTCCAGTGGCCATAACGTTGTAACAAAATGTACTTTAAGAACTGGCCACATGACCCAGAAATCTACCAAATCAGCTGCTTCATTTCTTTAATGTTTCTTGTTATGGGCCAATAGGGGGTCACGTTTTTATTTTTAGTAACATTTTTAAATAGTCTGGCCAATCCAGGGTCTGCAGCCTAGTGTAGCCTGTGCGTTAATCGGCGTCTGGGTGTGATGATTGCGAGCTTGTCGACACCAGACTAAGATTCTGTTTACCTGTATGCCCTTTTAGAATAAAGAAAACACATGCTGTATACGTATAATTCTACACAAACATTGATTTGAAATAATGGCACAAAGCAATGCCTCTGGATACATTAGCATAGGTCTCCATGGAGATTGCACAGCAAAGAGACGTGCACTGCACTCGTGTAAGCCCAGTCGCCTATTCTTTGTCGTCGCTCTGAAATTGTGTGACCTTTTCGGAGGGTCGCAGTGGAATTCTGGCTCATATATATATATGGGTGTAACCTCCTGAGAACATCAGGAAGTCGGGGTAAGGACACCTTGTTCTTGAAGAACAACGAGCACTGCAGTCTGCTGAATAATAAAGAAGATGGTAGCGCACAAGGAGGATTGGCCAATCTACGGAGCAATCAAAGCAATTTTGAGTTGAAAGTGTGATGGAAAAATCTGTATACGGTTGCCTTTTGGGAACTTATAATTTGTTCCCAACTACATTTCAAGGTGTGTCTTCCGATTCAGCTAGGACTGTTTAATTCTATGTTAATTGTATGAAAACTTAGATGGCTATCTCTTCTCTCTATCTGTGTTTACATATGCCTGCGTCCGTGGAACACAGGGGAGGGGTTTACGACGCCTGTGTCCTGACCTCCTGTGGAGAATGGGGGTTCGTGATAGTGGACAAGGGGTTCACGAAACTGTCTTTATGACAGCTTCAAACAAACAGATTACCATTTGTCTTTGAGAGGGGGGAGACATTTGTTCCCACAGCCTGAGAGATAGGAGGAGAGACAGTGTTTAAGTAGGGGTGAGTTTAGCAGAGAAGT
>OMLJ01114123.1:0-10012 GCA_900302595.1 Gadiculus argenteus
TCCTGTTTAAAAAATGGACGGTTTGTGCTTGACAGGTGTACGAAGAACGCTGCCTGGTCAAAGCAAGTCAAAAAAAAAAAAAATGTGAAAAAGAGTTCCAGATGTTTACTGTAACCTGATACACTTGAAACAGTTTATTTACTTACAGTTAGAAGTACTAAGCCAAAGTATTTGAAAGAGTAAGCTTTTGTTTGTGAATGAGAGCATAGCTCTGTAATATTATTCAGAAGGGAATTGTATGCATTGTAAAATTAAGTGGGAGTGTTGCAGTACAGTAATTTTACCAGTGCATGGCGGTGTTGCACCATACTACTCTAGAAGTAGGCTATCCGGTTCCGGTACTTTTACCGCGTTGTTGTTATAAGCGAGTTACCTCCATGCTGGATGTACGTTGTCTGAGGACGCTAAATAAAGCTTGACTAAAACTATTTCCATCTCAGGATTCAATAATTTTAGCCACCCCTTTGCACTGGAAGTAGATGCCAGCGGCATTGGTGCTGGTGCAGTTCTGATTCAGGCGGACGACCATGGGTTAGATCATCACGTTGGGTTTTACTCTAAGAAGTTCAGCAAGTGCCAGATGCGTTATTCCACAGTAGAACAGGAGACCCTGGCTCTACTGTTAGCTTTGCAGTTCTTCGATGTATATGTGGGATCCAGTCCTGTGCCGGTTGTAGTTTACACGGACCACAACCCTCTAGTATTTATACATCGCATGTATAATCACAACAGGAGGTTAATGAGGTGGTCATTGTTCCTGCAGAACTACCGCCTTGTCAATATGAAATAATCATCCCTTTACTTGGATTAGTTCGCATTAATGTAGAATGAATGCGACCAATTCTACATTTGGCATAGTGATAGACAATATGAGGAATCTTTTCACTTATACAAATGTACACAATATGCAATTGGTTTTGCCAGCACGCCTCCCTAGCCTAATTATGTGTCTCCCCTAGCTGTTATCTGATTTTTTAACTCATCATACGAGTTCATCGAGTGAAATAGATCTATCCAGTTTGTAAAGGTGAGTAAAATGATGCGATAAACACCCCTTTCACGTGAACGCGCATTGAACCTAAAGCAGAAAACCTGGATCGACAAATCGAATCCTAAACGAGCGTCGCGGTACCGCTGAACTCTGATCGCGAGTTGTTGTTGTCGACCCAGGCTTTCCCAAGAAAGCCTGGGTATTGTGGCAACCCGACTCAGACACGCCCCTTGTTCGGGTATGTCGACAACGGTATATACCGTCGCTGGCCACCAGCTGGCGCCAATGAGGCCCTATCGGCCGAAGGCACTTGGCCTAACGGGCCGCACCTGTGCTCTAGGAGAGGCAGGTATAAAAGGAGGCCGACCACGCCAGGAAGGGGTGCACCCGGGAGAGTCGAGTGGAAGAGGAGGACACGAAGACGACAGAGAATGCTGGATCCTCGACGCTAACCGCATGGCGGCCGCATGTCGAGTTACGATCATTGGTTTTTCTATTTTTGTCTTTGCCCTCTATCTCTGTTGTTAAGCTATACCTTGGTTGAAATAAACCGCCTTTGGTGGCTTTGGACCCCCTGCCGACTCCCCAGTTTATCGTGAGCAGCCGTTAGCCAAGTCGAGTTACCACAGTATGTTCAGCGAGCTTTAAGATATAGGGCCCTGCTTTGTTGTGTTTGTTTACTTGTTCTGATCGTGTGGCTCATCTGTGTTTTTTTTCCCACTCTGGTAGTAGGTCTACACTGAGGGCCTGCAGTGCTTTCCTGCATTGCTTGCAGCTGTGGCCACTTGATCAGCCAGGGCAATCAAGCCATCCTCCAATCAGCTCACACCCACACCCTATCTATATGTTCATTTGTTTGCCTTCACTGAGAGAAGGTGGAAGGTCTCAGGCTGTTCAAGGTTGCTGTGCCATTCTGTATTTTCTTGGCTAGTACTACTGTTGTTTAGGCACATTTCTGTTTTTAACAGCCTGTTTGTTAACTTGTCTGTTTTTTTGCAGATGTATCCGGCGCAGGGTTGGAGAGGTAGGGAACTTAGGTAGACAGCTGCAGGTATACATTTGTGTCCCTCACCACACGTAGGTTACCTCATGTATTAGTACACCAGTTAGAGCTGCGACACTACTCCATGTACTTTGAGGCATTAAGGTGCCTGTAAGGGGGATTAGTTTAGGGGGTTAGTCCTGGCGTTGTTTTTGATTATAGCTAGTTGTTTTAGTTTGTTGTTTTTATCGCTGCATAGATCAGGGGGTTGGGTATGTGTTGTCTCCGCCCTGTGTCCGTTTTTGTTTTGTTAATTAAACTGATTAATTGCAGTCCTTTGGTTTCCCATGGTTTCTTTTAATCCATACATTCACCGTCCTATGTTACACCGGGGTCCTCCGACCATCAGAGGGCGTGTAACAGAGCTTAAAGCTCTTTAATTTTGAACATAGACCATTCCCAACCTGTATGGATAGTTTTCTTTTAAAAGCAAAACATCCCTTGGAATCATCTTGACTGTTAGTTGCCAGATTGGGTATATTTTCCCGGCCAACTGGGCTACTTTTAATTACATTAGGCTGGAAATCTGTCGAATTTACCAACAATTAGCCGTGCTGCTACTGGTAGTAGCCAAACTTAAACTAGACATCCTCGTGCTCACAATACCCATACTCATACTACTTGGTATAGCATTCCAATTGAAATCAAGGGGAAAAGTGTACTGAAAGGACCTGGATGGTGTACTCAAAACGGTCAAACCGCGTAGTGTGGATCGATGCACACTTCTCAAACTCAACGGCCGCCATCTTGGCTACGTAGTGGAAGAGGCGGTGCCAGGCTGAGAACGTCTGCGCATTTTCCACATAGCCTGCATTAATGGAGTCATTTTGTAGTTTTTATAGCTACTATTTGTAAAGATTTCACCGATGTTTATTGTGCGGGAGCCGCGGCGGCAGTCGCGTTCGTCATTTCCAGTTAGTGCACCACGGAGTATTCGATTTGGAACAACACTGACGTCTGAACATCAGCGCGGATAGTGTACTACGGTTAAGTGTACTCATGGAAGTATGGATATTGGAACACAGCAATGCAGTCGCTGATGCTGCTTGTCGAATGGATACTTGTACATGTTCGGACGTTGCATCGATGCAGTTAGATTGTCCACCAATCAAGCTACATCGATGGATCGTTACACCCTTAGGTTAAGGTGACAATATTTCTGAGACATTTCTGGGGACAGCAGTAGCTGGGGACAGGACACTGAAAAACGGGGACTGTCCCCGGAAACCGGGGACGTCTGGTCACCCTACCCTAGGTGCAACGGTGTGGACATTTTCACATGACATGTTCTTGGCTTTTTGGGTCTGTGACTGGTGATAATGCCCCTTTGAAACCACGAATGAACTGAGAGCTTCCAAACAAATATGGATTTGTGAAGTGTTGGGCTAGGTAAATAATTCAGTCAGTATCTTTCCCTGTCTAAACCGGAGTGCACAATCAAGTATTTATCAACTGATGCGGTTCAATTTGTTAAAGGGATAGTTAAGAATTTGACATCGGACCTCATTTTCAAACGAGCCGGTGTGTTATTTATCATTGGAGACCGTTTTCAACACTTTTCATTCAGTCCTTCTAGTTGCAAAATTCAGTCCTTCTAGTTGTAAAGACGAAACATGGGAAAGCAGGATTTAGTTACTATGCAACAAATAGCTGGAATAAACTCCCTGAGGATTTAAGACTCGCCCCGACACTGACTACTTTTAAAACAAGACTGAAGACTTATGTTTGCTTTAGCTTTCTGCTAAATCTTAAATACATTGCAAATTCTAAGATGCTTTTTACTTTCTATTTATTTGTAACTTTACAAATGTTTTATCTATTTTCTTTTATTATAAGCTTTTATAAGCCAATGTTTCTTATATTAGCTTATATTTTACTCTTTTTTTTCCCTTTCTCTTTTACTTAACTATTATTTGATTTTATTGTATGACAATGTTTATATGTGAAGCACTTTGAGTCTGCCTTGTGTATGAAAAGTGCTATATAAATAAAGTTGCCTTGCCTTGCAGAGATCGCTGGTGCTAGGCTAGCGCAAGTCGATGGGAACTGCTAGCCTGCCAATAAAAAGTTTTACCCACTCCACAGTACACCTGAGACAAATCAATTATAATGCCTATTATATGACTATTGATGTAAATGTCTGTTGATAGAATGTTAGAAATAAAACTATCCTTGCATTGCAATGATAGCATTACATTTTCAAGGAGTACTTTTTCAGCAGCTGCAGAATTTTTGTACAGCAGAACGTAAATAGAGAAGTGCACTCCAGCCCTGGGTTGCACCAGCAGAATGTAAATTCCATCTTAGCTTAGTTCCACCGTAAATTGGCCTTACGGCAGAGTTTAGGAACTACTAATTGTTACGCTGTTGCACCACACCACATACGTCCAACTTAAGTTATATCCTAAAACTTACACCTCCTATTTAGTAGATGTAAAGTCCGCCGTAACCATTGGCATGGCTTTTCATTTCTGGGGGGACAGCGTCCCCCGCCCGCTACATCAATGTATTTCACTAAAACACAATTTCAACACAATACAATTCAGGCTCCACAGAAAATTGTAAACAATACAGCCACAACAAACGCATGCATAACAGTGAGCTCCTCTTTATTGTAAGACATCAAGTTGTTTTAGTTACAAGTTTACCGTTGGACATTCATGTAAACTATGGCCAAGCAGTGACATGGGCGAGTTT
Source organism: Gadiculus argenteus (assembly GCA_900302595.1). Lineage (NCBI taxonomy): Eukaryota > Metazoa > Chordata > Actinopteri > Gadiformes > Gadidae > Gadiculus > Gadiculus argenteus. The sequence continues at coordinate 4,731 of OMLJ01114123.1, forward strand.
AAAAGTCGAAATGAGCCGTTTGTCTTCCACTTATAACGCTGGACGATTCTCTCAACTCACTGGCTGCTGGTGCAGACGAATGCAGCATTTCCTGTTTACGTTGTGTGATTGGCTTGAAACTATGCAAACGTCATTAAACGCTTAAACAGTTTAATAAGGGATGGTTTACGCCTTACTAATAAAGTCATGTTAATTTATGGTGGTGCAACTGAAATTGAGAACGGAGTTAGTTTGAAACTATCTACGGTGAACGTCTACGGGTTAGATCTGCGTGTGCAGCTAGCCCTGCTTCTGACAATGTCGTCATCATTTGTTGGTTTTCCCGTGGACTGTATCGTACAGGGTCTCTCTGACAGAGGGTCATAGGGACAGATCCCTTAGCATTGCCTGAGAATATTCTTTATGAGAGATACAGGTTCTCATCAGAGGGTATTCACTATTTGATCATCCTTGTTGGACATTATGTAGATAATGCTTAGTGTTGCGCACTGTACCTCCATGAGAGAGTGGTAGAGTGGAGGTAGCGTGTCAATCTTGGATTTCTGCGTGCAGGGTTCATCTCCCAAGTGAAGTGCATACCGGTATAAGTGAAGCTTAAAAAGTCACAATTCTTTGTCATATGGAATACTGGAATAATTAATTTAAGGTTATGGAATTATATATTTTGTGCTCATTTCGACCCATGTTCTCACCGACGTGCTGGCACCACATAATGGGGGTAAAAGGCATGATGATGGACCGGCGTGATTCGATCCCCTGTCGCTGGCGTTCGGGTCTAATAGTAATCCACTACGCCACCGCCGCTTCGTTTCAGCAGTTGAAAACATGCGATACATTTCGGGTGTATTCAAAGTGAATTAAACTAAATTATAGAATAAGGCAGGTTGGACGTTGCGTTTGCATTTTGAAATAATCATCCATTTATTTGGATTAATGGTGAACAATTCTACATTTGGCATAGTTATAGATAATATGCAGAATCTTTTCACTTATACAAATTTACACAATCAGCTATTTTTTTGCCAGCACGTCTCCCTAGCCTTATTTTTTTTTTAACTCATCATACGAGTTCATTGAGTAAAATAGATCTAGGATTTAGTTTATAATCCCTGTAGTGGTAGTAGTGCAGGCTACGGCAGTGGCGGACTGATATCACCTGGGCCCTATACCACAAACCTCGCTGAACATACCCAGCGAACATACCTCGCTAACTCACAGTTTGTAAAGGTGAGTAAAATGACGCGATAAACACCCCTTTCACGTAAACGCGCATTGAACCTTAAGCAGAAAACCTGGATCGACTAATCGAATCCTAAGCGAGCGTCGTGGTACCGCTGAACTCTGATTGCGAGTTGCGGTTCTGTCGACCCAGGCTTTCCCAAGAAAGCCTGGGTATGTTCAGCGAGGTTTGTGGTATAGGGCCCAGGTGATATCAGTCCGCCACTGCCGTAGCCTGCACTACTACCACTACAGGGATTATAAACTAAATCCAATGCGATGCAAGGGCAGTTTTATTTCTAACATTATTCTATCAACACAGACATTTACATTGATAGTCTGGCATTATAATTGATTTGACTCAGGTGTTCTGTGGAGTGGGTAAATCTGTTTTTATTGACAGGCTAGCAGTTCCCATTGACTTGCGCTAGCCTAGCACCAGCGATCTCTGCAACTAGAAGGACTGAATGAAAAGTTCGGTCTCAAATGATAAATAACACACTGGCTCATTTGGAAATGAGGTCCGATGTCCAAATTCCGAACTATCCCTTTAAAGCTATTTTTGTATTTTAATAACTCAACAAAAACTACATAGGATTGCGACATAGATGTCAGTGTTTTTCTGATCCACTATTGGTCGACTCCGACTCTGTTATGGCAGAGCTTGATGTAGCCTCAGTTTCTTAGGAAACAGGGCTTCCTTAGTTTGAGAGTACAAATAATTTTTTTTACATAACAAACGTTTTGTTAAAACTCAGTAGGTGGAGCTTTTGGTGTATTTTCCCTTTCTATAAACTTTGAAATAGCTGCTAATTACCATCATTACCAAACGCTACATTAGTAAAACCACCCCGCTTTACCTCTTATTTATAGGGCTGCAATTAACTAGTGGGACTGCCACAGTGGAAAAAAATCATCAGAACCTTAGATAGATAATATTCTTGGTTTGAGCTGTCATTAAAAAATTGGGATGAAATAATTAAGTCTGATCCCTGCATTAAAAGGAGTTCAGGGCTCGGATAGGTTTGCCTTGGGTTGTTAAAGGTTGTATCAGCGATGTTGGGTGACGTCACTTCTGTTGGTATTTGAAGCGAGATCCCAAACAAACAGAGCCAGCTCGCCCCTCCCTTCCGGGTTTCATACATCCAGTAAAAACGATCTATGAACGCAGCGTAAAACCTCACAACACCCACCCCTTGTCGGTGATTGGTTGGAATACTATTTATTTTGGTTTTGAGTGGTTGGTAGTACCATTTGTTTTTGTGTACGATCTCAGAGCATAGGCTGCCTACAGAGACGCGTTTTTTTGACGGCCTGCTTACGAGACAGGCAGCTAGCGGATAGTGAGGAAAGATCAGATGATTGTGATCATTTATGTTTCAGCTTAGAAACGCTGATACAACCTTTAAGGTTAGCTTGGCATGTATGTTATAGTTAGTGTATTGAGATTAGCTTGGCATTTTATGTCAGCTTGAAACATTGATTTTAGCGTGGCCTTTTATGGTTAGCTTGGCATATTGAGATTAGTTTGGCATGTTAATATAAGCTTGTCATGTTAAGGTTAGTTTTGTGTGCTGAGGTTATCTTGGCACATTAAGATTAGCGTGGCATGTTATTAAGGTTAGCTTTATTGTTGAGGTTAGCTTGGTATGTTAAGCCTGCTCTACTGGAGCTATTAACTCCATTAAAAAATATATGACCTAGAAAGTTTCTAAAAAATAAAACGCGCCCATCCACAACTCACTCCATCAAGGGAATCTTTATAACATATCTTTTATTCGTGGCCCACTTTTGCCACAAAAGTCTCAGAAGACACTGTGGTCTAGAAATTATATTGTTACAGTATAACTGAAGCTACAGCGTAACCCATGAAAATGTAAATAGTGCAGGTTTAGGTTGGCATAATGAGGGTAGCTTATTGAATTCAACGATTGCTTGGTGTACCAAAGTGAGCATGACATGTTTAATTGGTGGGGATGCAGCATCTCCCTGGTTGACCTTGAAAACATTGCTATTTTTATGCTACTTGTCATCCTGCCCTGGGTAGTACGCACAGGTTAGTCTTGTGGAACCAAAGCACTAGAAAGTAGGCCTCAGGTGACCTGGGCTCCTCTGCCCCTCCACCCCCCGGAGGCACACCATATATATGGCTGCACCGTAAGGTGTTCTGGAAAACCCCACAAAGGAAAGCCAACCTACATAGCTTAGTGTGTGTGTGTGTGTGTGTGTGTGTGTGTGTGTCCATTGTTGAGGGAGTTAATTGATCAAAATGTAATTAATATCGTTTTGATGGGATTTTGATGGGTATCTGCTCATTATGTAAATCCAGCAACCTGGTTGTCTATCTCATTCTGAGAAATAGGCTCCCTATTGGTGAAAAGTCAAATTTACAACAAAACAGTTCTAACATTAAAACTGGACTGTTGCCATGGAAACTATGCCTGGGAGAAACCATTTTGGTGGTAGTGGGCGACAGAAGAAGTGCACTAGGTGCACGAAGTGTAGAAGACAGACAGTGTTCAACAGGTTCGTCCGTCGCCATGGCACTGTTTAGGCTCCCAAATGAGTGCTGCAACTCGGCGGGAAAGCATGCCACGACATCAAAGGATGAGACAGTGATGGCATGACTGGTCATTAAGGGAAATGAACATATTAGTATCTGTTCTGGGTGCAGGAGATAGGGCAGTACTGTACTTAAATATGAATATGTGACTAAAAAAAGCTGAATAAAAAGAGGAAAAAGAGCGAAAAATTGACCCACAGGACGGTGCTATTCAAAGAGAAAGTTTGAATTGAATATATAAATATACGCATATTAGAAAAACTCACTAAAAATAGTGGAGATAAGGTATAAATATTGCAGGAACCGAATTTTTCTCTTCCCTGTGCTGCTCTCATCTTAAGCGAAGTGCCAAAAGCTGGAACTTGATGTAACATTCAGAGAGGAAAAATAAGAGGGAATGGAGACAGAGACAGAGAGGGAGACTGACGGAAAGAGATAAAGCAAACTGCGCCTTCAAGGGCACAGTCAACGCACCCAGCGATCATTTACATTCATGAATCAATAATTCTTGTCAGAAGGGAGCTATAGCTATAGGTGATGAGGACAGGTGGGTGGGGCGGGGGAGGAGATGCGTTGTTAGCGTTTCATCTTTCATGGTCATTGAGCCTGGGCGGATGGGAAACCCCATCTTCATTACGGGCTGGATTGAGAAGCAGTAGTGTGTGGCAGGGTAAAAGGCCCACTCACCCTGGGCACTTCATAGTCCATTTTATGTTTGAGGGGTGGGTCTTTTTCTTTGACATATTTTCCTCTTTTGTGTGCGTGCGTGCGTGCATGCGTACGCATGTGTGTGTGTGTACCAGCAGCTGTTGTTATTCTTGGTACCCCAGGGATTTGATTCACGTTCCACAGTACAGGATGTTCCTCAGAGTTTGCCTAGCAACATTGACAAACTATAGCAAATATAAACACACACACACACACACACACACACACTGTGGCAACCCGCCTTGGTCGAGTGGCCCGCCTTAACCCAAACAGCACACAATATCCGGGGAAAAAGCCGAAAAAGGCACGTTTATTAAATCACTAACTAAAGTTTTTCAAAAACACCAAAAGAACTGAAAACCTGGAGGCATCGACAGTCTTAACCCTCGTGGGTGGGTGCCCGTCCCCCACATGGACCGGTCTCTCCAGTGGCCTATCCCACAGCTGGGAAGAGCCCTGAAGGAGTGAAGATGCAGGCTATTTAAGCCCTCCTCCACAGGTGCTCCACATCACCTTAATTGTCAGCGGTAGGGTCCTTACTGGCACCACCTAGGGGACATGAGTGGCCGGGTTGCCACACTCCTCCCTCCTTTGCCCAAGCTGGGGGTCGCCTCTGCGCGTCCAGCGTTCAGCGTCGCGGCGGGATATGGGTCTCCGCTGGAGCAGGTCGGTTCCACCGCGTGCCTGGACCGGTTCCACAGCTGGACCGGGTCCTCCACTGGACCGGGTCCTGAGCTGGACCGCGTCCTCCGCGGGACCAGACCAGTCCCTCCACGGGTCCCTCTTCGCCCAC
>OMLJ01114125.1:0-10958 GCA_900302595.1 Gadiculus argenteus
GATTCTGGGACCCCACACAGCTCCTGGGGGATATCATTTGAGGAATTCAGAGAACATCTCACCTGCATTAACTTCCTCACAGAGGCTGTATCGTAACCTGTGTGGTGGACCAGTAAAACAGACAACGGTGGTTATTATATGTGCATATTACATTTACATTTACATTTAGGCAAGGCAAGCCAAGGCAACTTTATTTATATAGCACTTTTCATACACAAGGCAGACTCAAAGTGCTTCACATAGAAACATTGGCATAAAATCAAAAATAATAAAAAATAATAGATTGAAACATTGGCAAAGTAAAAAAATAGATAGAAAGTAGTGTCAAAGTTAAAAAGTATTTAAGAATTTGCAATGTAAAGGGCATTTTTAGGGCATTTTTTAGGGCATTTAGCAGACGCTTTTATCCAAAGCGACTTACAATAAGTACATTTGTCATAAGAAGTGTCTTAGCATGTGCATACTGTATGCTTATAGCGACTATCACTATAACCTGCACTGTGCATGTCTCCCCATAAGAGACGTCTAGTGGTTTGAGTCGTAGCTGTACGGGCGAGTTTCATTCTAGAGAAACTTAATAGTTCAGAGAGAGAGAGAGAGAGAGAGAGAGAGTGAATAAGCTGCAGTGGAAAAGTGACAAGGTGCAGATTGAACACAGAGCCAGTGAATGGGGTGAGCTGTGAGTGGTTGACCTTGACAGATGAGGTGGTCAGACAGACATCCACTGAGCAGAGACGAGGGAATGGCCACCAACCACGGGATGACGTTGAACACCCATCCCTGATAGAAGAACACAAAGGCGTCATATACTTATTACACAACGTGCGAGAGATATAGAGTGCAAATATGGGTCAACGACTGATTGCACAGCTGTCGTCAGCGCGCTGTGAAACGACAGAATAAACGGTGCAATTGTCGTATAATAAAATGTATTACACAGATAGTCGTTTAGTACCACTCCCTGTGTAATCACCTATATGTATATTATACATATGTATGTATATACATGGTATATTGTTATATTATATACACGTCTATATTGTGCGTTCTCTCCTTGTGTCATTTGTTTCATGCAAACTGTATAGTATGTATATTACAAAAACTTGAAACTTGGGCATTTGAAAACAAGTATAGAAGACATGCAAATGACATTTGGAGTGAGTGGGAGTCGAGCGTTTATGATTATACGTTATGTATGGGGGGGGTTGTGGAGGGAGAAACCATTACCTTTGCGTCGGGGAACGTGTCCTTGAAGAACGTCGGGAGCCACGACAACAGGGTGAAGAAGGTGCTCGCTGTGCAGAGGTGTGCGACGATCACCGCACTAATGAGGTGGGCAGAGACAGAGAGGATATGAAGAGAGGAACATTTATTTTACCACCGAGGGGGGGAGTGTGATTAGCTACGACAAGGTATTCCTAAATCTGCCTGCCCTGTGTGACAAGTGGGAGTATCCATCCAGATGTTTGACTGACAGATCAGTCTACCCAAAGGAATGTACCACACATCTAGGTCAATCAATCAATCAATCAATCAATCAATGTATTATTTAAAGTGCAATCTCACCATGGAAATGGTCTCAGAACACTTCTGGATAATAACATCAATACATTGATAAAGCAGAGTGATAATAACATCAATACATTGATAAAGCAGAGTGATACGGACATAACAGAGTGGACTGAAACAGTGAGAGGAAAACAAGTTACAGCAAGAATTGACTTAAATAGTGAAGGACAGCAGGTTACATTCCATAGTGCTCTGAGAATAGAAACGACTTTAACATGGATTTAAAAGCATCCACAGTCCCTGCTTCTCGTATATGTCTGGGTAGGCTGTTCCACAATAGGGGAAACTCCCAGTTAGGATGTCACTAAGTCACAGGGCAGGGCAAACTGGTTTGTAATGGCTAATGATAAACTCACACCTGGTGGTGACTAAGTGCCCTTTAAAGAGAGCGAGTTGAGCTTGAATTTAATGTGTAGTGAAAGGGTGTTCAGAAACATTTGAATGTGGGCTGAAATGTCATGGCACACGCACATGCACACGCGCACACACACACACACACACACTCCCTACGGTTTAATATTTAACAAACCACACAGCCGGTTGTTTGAAGAGGCGTAGCCAGTGTCTCTTGGTCAGTTTGGACTGAGCTCCACCGCTCCCAAGGGACTCTAGTGTGATAATCGGACCTGGAAAACAACAACAACAACAACAATGGAGACGAACGAACACCATAAACACTTCACAGAACAGCACATGCTAACAATAAACAATAGCGGTCAGTGTTTCCCACAGACCAGGTAGCAGTGTGTGGTGCCCCCATTAACTTTTAGGCCCTCATTTAAATTTGTCGAGGGGGGGGGGGGGTGCAAGCGAGGGCTGTCTCTTGTCATTTTCCGGTACTTTCGGTTTCGGTCACTTTCGGTTTCGGTCACTTTCAGTTTCGGTCGGTTTCGGTCCACCTGTCCAAAAAAAAATAAAAAATGACGTTAACAAATTGAGTGCATTTATTTGTAAAGTCGTTTATTTGACTACTTTTTGCTTTTTTTTTTATCCTTGTGGATTGAAATAACCCAGTGCTTTGTACCCTACAGGATGACAGTGCGGGAAAGCTGATATTTGACGAAGTCTTCAATGCCCTTTCAAAATGTCTCGCTGGTCTTGCTCGCCCTTTCCGAGTTCCTGGCACCAGTCAAGTTTTCCAACCAAAGATTTTCATTACTATCCTGGCTTACTCCTCCATCATTGGGCTGAGTTCCCACCAGGTGAGTCCTTTTCATTCTTCTTTGTTCATAAGTGCGCCTTTTGTAGGAATGGTGTTAACCAGAATGTTGATTTTTGAGGCAGAGCAGAAGGTAACAAACCTTGGTGTTTCGTACGTTTTGCCTTGTATCCCAGGACTTGAGACCAAGCTCAAATATGCATTTACATTCTTCTTCTTCTTTTTCTTGTTCCTTTGTCCAACAGGTCCTGGTTCAATGTTGCCAGCTTGATTGCACAGATCTAACTCAGTTCCTGCATAAGGTGTACCAGCAGCTCCGAGCAGTGGAGAACAACATCGCAGAGGTGCTGCAGCAGCAGCACGAGCAGGTCAGATATTTAAATGCGTTCGTTATTACACAATATAATGAACTATATCTCCGTAGCCGCAGCAAATGGAGCTATTATACCATATTGGTACTTTATATAGAGGGTTAAATGTTTCCTTGCTTTGGTAAATCAGTGAGTAGACGTATAATGCTATACATAGGGCGGCATTAGCTCAGGTGGTAGAGCGGGTTGGCTGGTAACCGCAAGGTCGCTGGTTCGATCCCCGGCTCCGCCTAGCTGAGTGTCGAGGTGTCCATGAGCAAGGCACCTAACCCTAACTGCTCCCGACGAGCTGGCTGGCGCCTTGCATGGTCGACACCGCCGTCGGTGTGTGAATGTGTGAATGAATGGGTGAATGTGAGGCAGGGTTGTAAAGCGCTTTGGATGGCCATAGGTTACAGGAAAATGCGCTATATAAATGCAGTCCATTTACCATTTACCATTTACATAAGAACAATTTCATGTGATGATGATTTTTTGCGTTTCAGTGTTTTAGTGCCATATTACTACATTACGACTGACTTTTCACGTCATACCATTATAAAGTGTTATATGTTTTGTATGTTTTTTTTTGTCTCCCAATAGTCTGAACGGCCTCTTGTGAGTTCATCACTTGATGGTTGCAAGTCGGACAGCCAGTTGGCCCAGAAGCAGGGCGTTACCATGGTACCCGCTGACATCGGGCTGGTCAGTATGGTCCGCCAGGGGATCCTGGCCCTCCAGTTACTGCCCCCCAACTCAAGCGCAGGTATGTTGGTCCAAACTCTGTGCAGCCATTTTGGTGCGAATAGTGAGGGAGCGGTATTGCTCAGGTCGGTTACGTGTCACTGATAGTACCGACAGTACCCTTATGGTGGGCGGGGTTTAAGCCGGACGGCCATAGCCGCGGCGGCTACGTAGAGAAGAGACGATTCTGTCGACCAATCAACGGACGGCGTGTGTAGCTCGGGAAATTGCCGGTACCCTTTCAGGGTCTCAGTACCCCAACGGAGGAGTACTCCGAGAGAGTGCGGCTCAGTCCGGGTCACGCCCACTTTTTGGTGGTGGAAACGCGACCCGTACCGCACCTTAGCGGACTGAACCGACCCGTACCCTGTAGTGGAAACGCGCCATATAGGAACAATCTCACAAGTGATTGTGTTCATCTTTTTGTTCAATGTACATGATGACCTCTACTGACTACGGAGCCCCTCTACCCTCCAGGTATCATCATCATCACGGACGGGGTGACCAGCGTGCCTGATGTGGCCGTGTGCGAGACTCTGTTGAACCAGCTCCGCAGCGGAACCATCGCCTGTTCTTTTGTTCAGGTACAGAGTATTGTGTCAGTGAGCAACAGCCTCTATTAGAGCATTTACGGTACACTACACTTTTCAACTAGTTGTATTTGTCTGCATGGGAGGATATGGTTATGGTTATATGGCTATGATCTAACAGTGTGCTCTACGCCTTGCATCAACAGGTAGGCGGCACATACTCCTACGACTGCAGCTTTGGTTATGTCCCGAATGTGGAACTCATGAAGTTTATATCCCTGGCCAGCTTCGGCTCGTACCTAGCCAGCTGTCCGGAGGTGGACGCTGACAGCTTGGAGATGAACTCCTATCACAAGGCGCTGCTCAGCTACTCCTTCCTAAAGACTTCAGAGTCCATGTTCTCCGAGTACTTCTGTGGTAAGGCCTGTGAGGAGTGAGAGAGAGAGAGAGAGAGAGAGAGATCTTTTTTTTTTATAAGGTTTATTTAAGTAGGGACAAATACAAAAACATAGATAATCTTGAACAGTCATCTGATCATAGTGTTTTTAGCCAAAGCTAATTCACGACACTTGTCCCTAGTAGGGCTTTTGATTAAAATAATAATACAGATTTAATACATATATCCTCACTGAACCGACGGCGATATATTGATTCACTTTCTTCTTACATATGTAGTTATTGTAAGTAACTTTGGATCAAAGCGTCTGATAAACAATGATCACCCAACAAGAGGGTAGCAATCCACACCGTTTAATATAAATAGACTGAATAACAACGTTTAAACAGCAAAGCCAAGACCGCTATTCATACGCAAGCTGGAATATCGGGATGGTCTCGCTGCTGTATGTGGACATATGGCATTGAGACCATCCCTAGACGTTCCTGAACCATGTCTCTATTGGAATGCGTCCCTCCCTCTCCGCAGTGAGCCAGCACAAGCTGTTCAACGAGCACCTGGTGTCCACCAGCGGGAACCCGGCCCTGGTGATGCGCAGGAAGAAACACACAGAGAAGGAGCTGCACGCCCACCTGATCAGCGTGGTGTCAGTGAGACTCCGAGAGGGCTACACCATCAGGGAGATCAACCTCACCAAAGGTACGCGTGGTGGTTGGACTCTGTAAAGATATCCAAATATCTAGCGATTGATTACACCCAGCTGTTCACCGCATAGCCTAACATGGCTGCCTTGTGGGACTTTGTCATGTCTCACACTCAAATAATCATCCATATTCCACACCTCTCTCACCCACTGAAAGGTCTGGTGTCCAGAGCAGGGACCCGGTTCAAACTGGAGCTGAACGATGTGGGGAAATAATCAAATTGCGATTATTTTGACCAATATTGCGATTATTATTATTTTTTTATGTTCTGTATTATTCACTAAGCAATAAATCATTGTGTAGTGTGACCGCCGTTCTGCGTCTCACCGAGGGCTCGTGTCTCCCGCCTGCAGGGGGCAGCCAGCTGGAGGTGAAGCTGGTGTTGCTATGGAAACACAACATGAGCATAGAGTACCTGGCGGCCGCCGCCTGGCCGCTGGACCCGGGCCTGCGCAGCACCAGGGTGGAGGTGATCATGGAGGGGAGCTACGACATCCTCCACGACATCAGCTGCACCCAGAAGAAGCCCATCACCAGCCCCTACCGCACCTCCGTCATACGGCGCTTCTGGAACACTCTGCAGAGGTGAGCTGAACCGGAGCCCAGCAGAGGTGAGCTGAACCGGAGCACAGCAGAGGTGAGCTGAACCGGAGCCCAGCAGGGCCCTGGCTTCACCGTCGTGTACCCGCCTGGAGCTGCTGCGTGGTCTGGTGGCTGAGCCTCTGGGGGCTGCTGGTGGGAGACCAGGTGGTGCTTGTGTTAGGGTTTGGGTTTGGGTTAGGGCTACTAAATTCTTGTTCATGTTCCACATTTTCCAGTATAAACCAGACGGATCAGATGCTGGTGCACCTGCAGGCCTTCAACTCTCTCCCTGAGAACTACATGATCCCAGAAAGCACCAAGAACGGAGTTCCTCTGTTTTACATCCCCCCGGGGTCAACCACACCGGTACGCTGTCCTGCTGAGCCAATCACGTGCAGGATTCACACACATTCACATAAAAACCTGCCTTTTATTTCAACTCGATATTCCATAACGTCACCATCACTTCTTCCACCTCTGGGTTAGATTAGAGAACCCATCTTTAATCTAAACCAGTTTTAGCTCCACACCCTAACCCAGTGTGGAAGTCTAAAAGATTACTGGGCAGCTGTGCAAAAGTTCAATCAAAACTGTAGTGGCGTTAGTTGCACAGCTGAAATGTGGTCACTTCTAGGGAGTTACATATACGCCTGAAAGGAAAAGCGGTATTCCAGCCACTGCAGCACTTTGACAGTACATCACAGAGTCACTCTGACAATTTCTACAATTCTACAAGGTCTCAGCTTTCAGGGGATACCAAGCATTTGATGATGGGTCAAAGTATGAGGACACAGGAGCTATTACAGTAGACGCTGTGCAATTTCAGGGCAAAATCTGAAATAGGGCTGTATGCATAAGGGGTTAATTAATAAATTGCAAGCTACTCAAATATGCACATGAGACGCTTTCTGTTCTCTTCCATGTTAGGCTGGATCCCGTTGGCTGAATTGTGTTCCTCCAACTTGATAAATGCGTACATGTTTCCAGGTTCTGTCCTTGATAAATGCGTACATGTTTCCAGGTTCTGTCCTTGATAAATGCGTACATGTTTCCAGGTTCTGTCCTTGCAGCACAGTGGATCCAAAGATTCCTCCCGTTCCCTCTTCTCCTCCTACTGGAAGCCCATCCTCTCCATGGACGCCAACTTCTGGCAGCGGTGGCTGCACATGCATCGCATCACCATCATCCTGGAGCACGACATGTAAGCTCCGACACCTTCTAGAACATTTAAAGCTGCACTTTGAAACCTATAGACGTGAAGCTAAGTGATCTGTTTATTGCTGATTCTACCAAACTACTATAGGTTGAGTGCTATGGGCATATGACCTGATAAAAAAGAAATGGCTTTTAAAGGCTAGAAGTAGCCTGACACTTCTTGGCAGTATAATGAGGGTCTTAACAAAGTTGTCAATGCCTCGTTTTATATGTTAAGACCCTCATTATACTGCCAAGAAGTGTCAGGCTACTTCTAGCCTTTTAAGCGATTTATTTTTGACCAGGTCATATGCCCACCCGTCTCAACCTATAGCAGTTTGGTAGAATCGGCTTTAAACAGATCACTTAGCTTCAAGTCTTCAAGGCTTTTTTTTGCTCTCCAACAAACGGAACTCATTTCCATTCCATTACATTGAACTCGTTATCATACTAAACATATCCCAGATCCATTTTACACCCGAGTTCTCCTTTAACTGTAACTGTAGTTACAACTCAAGCCACTAGGGGGCGCTAATTAGAAACAGCAGGCGACACATCATATAGACAGCCTTGATGTGTACGTCATTTCGGGCATTCAATGTATTTTTGGAGTATGCATATGTAGGCATTTTTCGTCAATTTCGTGATGGCATTGACGCCGTGTCCCCTGCAGGCCGGTACCGAAACACGTCCACACCCCCGGGAACAACGGGCGCTTCAGCACCATCCAGTGCCGCATCTCGCACTCCGCCCTGACGTCGCTCCTCAAAGACTGGACCAGCTTCGTCCTGGTGGAGGGGTACTCCTACATCCAGGTGATCTACAGGTGAGGAGCAGAGGGCCGCCCACTCCCTCCTCACTGTGACTCCAGGGTGCTGATCGAGTGGTTGGGAGTCTGAGTGGATCACAGAGGAGTCATTGATGGAGAATAGTAGGGCTCAACCATTTGGGGAAATCATCGACTTGTGATTATTTCGACCGATATTGCGATTTTAGTATGCAATTATTTTTATTTTATTTTGAAGTTCTGTATTATTCACTAAACAAGCAATAAATCATTGTGTAGTGTGACCAACACAACATTGTGAAGCAGTCAACGTATAAACTGCTCTTTCCTTTAGGCCAGGCCGGAGTGTTGAGATGACTTGATTATAACGTCTTTATTTAACTAGTGAATTGTAAAAGAAAAATAAATACAAATCTTACTGATCTCCAGTCAGTAACAGTAAATAAAAAATAAAAAAACGATATATATTTTTTATTATTATTATTATTAAAAAATTACAATTATCACAGATATTCTATTACATCGCAATGTCAGTTTGAAAATAAGCAATTATTTACAAGAAAATTCACCTTCAGATTACTTTGAACCAAATCCGATTGTCCGTGTGGGTCTGGTCCTCCCTAACATCGTCATCATCTTTTGATATCCGTAAAACAAACCAAAAGAGGATGTAAATGTTTGTATTGCATTAGTTCTCCGGAGCTGCCGCCGTCCTCGTTCTACCTGGTGCGTCTGATCTCCAAGACGCCCTGCATGGTGCTGCGGCTGGGCTTCCCCATCGGCACGCTGGCCCACATCAGGAACAAGGTGACCTTTAACCCCACACGGCACAATGCTGCCCTCAAAGGGACGGCTTTCACTGTGCTTTCACCCAGCTGTGGGTTAGATATCGTTCAACGTTGTCAAACCTCTTTTTGAGATTGTAACCTTGCATCGTGGGCGACGCAGCAGAGGGCTGTGATACATAAACCCGACGAAAACCCGACGAAAACCTGACATAAACCCAACGTAAACCCCACGTAAACCCGATATATACGACGATATATATATACGATATATATTGTGTATTATATATTGTATATTTAAAAAAATATACAATTGTCGTTTCACCGCACGCTGACGACAGCTGTACAATCAGTTGTTGAACCGTGTAATATCGCTGTATATTTGCACTCCAAAAAGCTATATTTGCACTCGATATCTCGTGCGTTGTGTAATAAATATCTATACGTATATAATATATCAAATTCTCTCTTACTTTGGTTAGAATCTCAGTAGTAATTCATCTCCATATTATTATTTTCGATATGTCCCATTTTACTATTTAATTAAAGGATAAGTATGAATTGAACATCGTTTGTAATGGTAATAATTGAGCTGCAGCTGTGTTTCTGTGTGGTTTCCTTCAGCCTCTCTTTGATTCACTGATCCCCAGATTGTGGACGAGCTCCGGGACCAGATCCTCAAACTGCGCTTCCCTCATCGTGTTCAAAACATCAAGGAGGTGACGCCCAAGACCAAGAGGAAGCTCCCGGGACAGCCCTCGCCCTCCAAGTCCCCCTCCCTGCCGGTCCCCAAGCTGGCCCTGTCCGACCGGCCCTGTGTGGTGGTGCTCAACAAGCCGCTGGAGAGGCTGCTCATAAGGTGACTGATGGCAGCGCGGAGCAGCGGTACTCTCAAGGGCTGGTTCTGGTCCCACGTTCACGCAACGCAAGGGGCTACGGACCCCTAAAAGGCTTATTCTGGTCCCACATTCATGTGGGACCAGAATGGGATCTATGTGTATATATATTTAACTCTTTGAGTGCCAAAAACATTTTTTTTTCGTTTTTTGTTCCCATGCGTTGAGTGCCATTTTTTTTTAAATTACAAAAATAGACACTCTAACACACCTTGTGTGTGAATTTGTGAACTCTATGATGAACAGAACTGAAATAGATGACGATCGAAGTGTCAGAAGAGCACCAGGCTCAAACAGTGCACACTTCATAAAAGATGCTATATCTCCATTTCTAGAAAAAAAACAAGGATTTTGATGAAAACCAGCCACTGTTTAGCTTGGGATTTCTCAGGAACGGAGGCATGTAGAAATAAACGGTTTGTACCCACTGAGAGCTTAAAGTCTCACCTTTCAAACGAGCCATAGTATGTGTCCATATCTATAATATAGAATACACTGTGGCTCTACAAAAATCGTCAACAATGGTCTAGATTGCTGGCACTCTGGGCCAAAGCTTCGGAAAACAGCGCAGCACTCAAAGAGTTAACAAGAGATGGTCTCTGCTGTCCACATTTACAGAGCGTCACATTTCCATTTCCCCCTCAGGTACGACAAGCTGCCGCTGGACTTCCAGGTGCCGTTCATGTTGAACGTGGAGACCCCCGCCCACGTCCCCAACACGGGCACCCCGCTGAGCGTGGCGGCCAGCCGCTCGGCCTCGTCCACGCTAGCCTCGCTGTCCCGGTACTTCTTCCACCGCCGCTGGGTGTGGGCCATGCAGAGGAGCCAGGGGGCCGTGGTGTCGGTGCAGGCCATGGGCCACATCCTGTCCATCCTGTCTGAGTGAGTCCTCCCCTCCCCCAGGAAGTAGGCCTCAATCACCTGAGGAATAAACCAATCGTGAATCGTTGCGATTTAACATGTATGTTAAATGTTTGTATGTTTTTTTTCTTAAAGGGACACTGTGTAATGTTTAAAGTAATTTATGACCTCAAATCAACGTCTTGATTCATCAATAAGTCCTCATTGGTGTAAAATGATCTCTGCCAACAATCTGACTCCTCCTCCTGATCAGAATCTCTTCTCTGTATCTACATAGGACGGGTAAGCTCTACGGAGGCAGCCATGTTCTTCAGTCTATGGACTGCCCAGAGGGACAAAAAGCACCACGTGGCATACGGGACATGTTGTTGTCATAGCTTCTTGAATCTTGACACATACC
>OMLJ01114132.1:0-11034 GCA_900302595.1 Gadiculus argenteus
GGGGGGGGGGC
This sequence comes from Gadiculus argenteus, assembly GCA_900302595.1. NCBI lineage: Eukaryota > Metazoa > Chordata > Actinopteri > Gadiformes > Gadidae > Gadiculus > Gadiculus argenteus. The sequence goes on from OMLJ01114132.1 coordinate 12, forward strand.
GGTATCTGCAGCTGCTCTCTCTCTCTGGCACCTCCGTGCTGGTAGGGACAGCCCTCTCCACCTCTTACCTGTAAACTCTAAAGGGCTGATTATGGTCCCACATTCACACAACGTGTCGTGGATAAAAACCACGACTTTTTGTATTAAGTTGTGGTTTTTATCCACAACAAACGCAAGGACCACGCAGACGCTCCAACGCAGTCGTGAACCTTTTATGGTCAGGTTTAAGTGAGCGGATCGATCACAGCCCTTGTGGCTGCGTGGCCTCAACGGAAGGTTACCATTTTTGGGAGGCGTGCGTCAGGCCCTTGCGGTGGACGCAAGGAGGGTCCGCAAGGACGTAAGGGGACCGTAACCCCCTTGCGTTGCGTGAACATGGGACCATCAGTCAGTTGGTTGGTAGGTGAGTTAGTGATGGAGTTAGTTAATTAATCCTTTATTTTGGGGTCAAAGTACACATGCTGCTATGGTTGTTGTTTTTTAACGATCCAGGGGAAATGGTCCCATCTTCTCTATTTCGTTTTCTCTCTCTCGCCATTAGAAACTTTGGGATGAACGTGTACTCGGGGACCTTCGCTCTGATTGGAGCAGCCTCCTTCCTCGGGGGCGTGGTCAGGATGACCATCAGCCTGACTGTCATCCTCATCGAGTCGACCAATGAGATCACATACGGCCTGCCAATCATGATAACACTGATGGTAGGTATCAAAACGATATAAATATCGTCTTGAGTGAGCCGCCCCCATATTGGGGTGTCTGCCCGTCTGTCACTCTGCATTACCTTGTGCTTCAGACGTAACAGTAGTGAGTTTGCCTTTCAGCAATGCTAATAACCTCTCCTTGCCTTGTGTTTCCCAGGTGGCTAAATGGACGGGGGACTTCTTCAACCACGGTATCTACGACATCCACATCCACCTGAGAGGTGTGCCTCTGCTGGAGTGGGAGACGGAGGTGGAAATGGACAAGTACGCTATATTGTGCATTAGTATACTGCCCCCTGCTGTACGGGGGGTTGAGAAGGCTCATAGCATTGACCCTTGGAGACATTGAGGCTTTAATGTAGACATTTATTATAGAATACTTTAAATCAATACTTTAAATCTCTGATTACATTTTCTTTGCATCCTGACAGCAATCAATACAATTGATTTTTCTTTCTACATACCATTTTTCTTCATACTATGTACAACAGCAAATATAACCCCTCCCCCCTACCTATCTATTCACCTCGAGCTGCCTCTCCCCTGATAGGCTGACGGCCAGTGACATCATGGAGCCCAACCTGACGTACGTGTATCCGCACACGCGTGTCCAGTCTCTGGTGAGCATCCTACGCACCACGGCCTACCACGCCTTCCCCGTGGTGACGGAGAACCGGCCCAACGAGAGGGACTTCATGAAGGGAAACATTCTGGTCAGCAACAACATCCACTTCAAGGTAGGACATCTCGGATCCACTCTGTGGTCACATGATGCAGTGGCCATTTCGGGTGAGCTTGGCGTGTTTTGTTGGCGTTCATGATCTTTTACTCATTTAGGTTCTCAACAAATATTGGTTATTTATGCTGTGCATTTCTACTTTGTGATAGGTGATTGTTAAGTGCATATTTTCGGTGCGATCGTACACAAAGTATACGATCACAGTATTCCTAAATTGGTCTCTCGTTCTTGAACTTGCATCTTTGGTGGTGGGTTGCCTCAGTTCACAAAGCAGTTGAACCTGCAGACCACCGGGGGGCGATGGGGAGCTGTAGAAAGTCTCAGACCTGCAGGAGACAGTGTCACCATATTGAATAAAGTCATTTATTCTCAGAGATAGAAATCCAAAGCATCTCACCTACTCCTGAGCACACCTCAACCACGTGGTTGAGGTCAGCCTCGACACTTTCGATACACTTTGAAATCAAGGCCCAAAACGTTTGTGTCTTTGCCTTTAGCTTTTTTATTTAAACGTAGTACGTCTGTACTGTTATCATTATTTTATCATTCAGTACTTTATTTTATTTATCTTTACAATAGTTCCCTTGTAATAATTGTCCTTTTCTATCTTCTATCTTTTATCTATCCGTCTTGATTCTGCCTGATGTAAAGCCCTAGGAATGCCCTCAAGGGGGAATGATAGTCTTAAAAAAAACAAAAAAAAGCACCCATTGACAACCGACCTCCTGTCTGGTATCACCCTCCTTCCTGGCGCGCAGAAGGCCAACATCGTGACGCGGGCGGGGGAGCAGCGGCGGCGGTGCCAGTCCATGAAGTCGTACCCGTCCAGCGAGCTCAGGAACGTGTGTGACGAGCAGGAGGCAGCCGCCGACACGGCCGCCGTGGCAGCAGCGGGCGCCCAGAACGCCCAGGAGGGCGAGGACATGCTGCAGCAGATGCTGGACCGCAGGTGGGACCCGCCCCCCCCCTAAAGCAGTCCAAACTTTATTGATATCACACTTTTTTGATGCAAAACGGAGCAATGATAGGAATCGAATTTGCGGTATTTTCAATACCGCAAAGAATACAGATGCATTTCTTTCTATCAGTGTTGCGTCACAATCGAGCGGCGCAAATTGATTGATTGATTGATTGATAGGAATGCGGGTCGCGTGAACTCAAAGTGACCGAAACCGAAACCTAATGGTGCGTTTTATTAGAACTCGGATCTCGGCTGTGACGTCACTTCTACACTTCAAGCGTTTTATTATGCTCGGTCTCCTGTGAGTTCAACCGAGAAAGGGTTCCGAGATCCGTGGAAAAGGGGCGTGTTCCAGCGTGTTGCTAGGCAATTTCCTCGGACGTCCGAGATCCGAGGTAAATAAAACGCACCATCAGTGACGGCTCTCGCTGGCTCTCGCGGGCCATATTTCCCGCCCAATCTGGCAACCCTAGCGGCAGCGCGCTACAGATGGGGCTGCCAGATTGGGCGGGCAATCTGGCAACCCTGGAATTGCGTCGTGTCTCCGACATCCTGACGCAGAAGTATGACGGAGTCTGATAACGCATGATGGAGTCGGAGAAGTATAAACTATGCTTTAGTGACGTCTCTCGCTAGCACCCCCCCCCCTACGCCCGCTGAGTCATACCGTCATATACCGTATACCGCGGTTTGATGTCAGAAAGGTATGACTGTATTAAAAAAAAGATACCGTCCAAGCCTAACTGTCACGCTCAATGCGCGACACTTGAGAGCCCTGTCCAAGTCCTCTCTCTCCCTCCTCACCCGGTCTCTCTCTCTCCAGGTACGTGCCCTACCCCAACCTGTACCCCGACCAGTCCCCCAGCGAGGAGTGGACCATGGAGGAGCGCTTCCGACCCCTGACCTTCCACGGCCTGGTCCTGCGCTCACAGCTGGTCACTCTGCTGCTGAGGGGCGCCTGCTACGCCGAGAACCAGTCGGTAAGGCCGCGCACGCACGCACACACACGTGCCGTACCTTCAGAGGCTACCACGCGCATGCTCTCAGTCAGCATCTTAGTGCATGCGTTTTTAATTCATACAGTATGTTGAACATTAAAGGTTGCATCAGCGATTCGGCCGAAACATAAACGATCCCGTTCATCCGATCTTTCCTCACGATCCGCTAGCTGCCCGCCCCCGTAAGCAGGACGCCAAGAAACGCGTCTCTGTGGGCAGCCTGTGCTCCGAGATCACACACAAAAACGAGTGGTACTACCAACCACTCAAAACCAGAATACATAGTTCAGATGATCAGATGAATGTGATAATTTATGTTTCGGCCTAGAATCGCTGATATAACCTTTTAAGACCGTACCGTTTTCAAACCGTTTTTTTCCTATTATAAATGCAAACGGTTTGTTCTCTTGTTTCATCGCTTGGGAACGCTGAGCCCACAGTTTTTGTTTGTGTGATGTTTTTACGTCAAGTTCAGCGCATGGCCCTGGAAAATAATTGTCTGCACAGAATCCAAAAAGGGCGTAAACGTGGATGTTTACGCATGTATACATTGTAATGTGGACCGAAGCGTACGCCTGTCTGAGTGTACAAGACACCAGCCACTCTTAGCCTTCCTGCTGTGTGCCCTCTGACCCCAGAGTGCCACCCAGCCCAGGCTGTCCCATTCGGAGATGACCGAGGACTACCCCCGCTACCCCGACATCCATGACCTGGACCTGGCCCTGCTCAACCCCCGCATGATAGTGGTACGCTCCAGATCCTCCCCAATCCATACACCGGATTGGTCTTTTAATGGTCTATTATGGGGGCGGGTCTAGTGTTGTGGTTAGAATGTTTGACTCCCATAAAAAAAAAGGTACTTTGTTGATTTGTTGATTTGATTTGAAAGTACTGGGTTTGATGTCCAATGTCCACAGACCACAATCTTGCTCAAAGTGTCTTTGAGCAAGGCGCCCTAACTCCTACCTTGCTCTTTAAGGACCTGTATCTCCTTTTTATATTTAGTAAACCAGAATATGTTATTTCAACACTGTTTTCCCATGCTCACTTCCACAGGACATCACGCCCTACATGAACCCGTGTCCCTACACCGTGTCCCCCAACACGCACGTCTCCCAGGTGTTCAACCTCTTCAGGACCATGGGGCTCAGACACCTGCCCGTGGTCAACGCTGTGGGGGAGGTGAGTGACTCCTAGCCAACCCTAGCTTTAACGAAAAGGACATGTGAATGTACCGGTACAACAGCCACTCAATACAGTGTGTACACATTCTCACTCGACTGTGAGGCAGTTTCATTAGACTTGGATAGCTGTGCTTGGATTTCTAAAGCTACTGGTGTACCGTTCATAAACAATATGAACACAATGCCACATAAATCCAAAATAGAGCCAATGGGTATTAACCAGTGACCCTTGAGATGTGCAGTGGATGCCATGATTCATGGCATGATTCATGATTCTTGAATTTACTGTAACTCATGAATTATGTTTTTTGTGTATTTATGAAACATTTTACAGGTTACACTGAAACATAAATTCAGGTTTGTATTTACTACCACATAAAAGTAAAAATGATTGCAATACTCTGTGTGAGGGTATACATTATATATATTTATTTTGAATCTTGCCTCCCAATCTGCCAAATCTAAGAGAGCGGCCAAACTGTTTCACAAAACAAAGCTTTCCTCCTTGTTCCAGGCTAAAGAATGCACGTCGCCATGACGACCAGTCCTGTTTCCCATTTCCGCTTAGAAGTGAGAATATGTAGCTGGTAGTACTTCAGTGAGAGGATGAGTTCGGGCTCCACTTGCCATTTTGACCTAATGTAATATATAACTTTTAAAACTATTGCCGTAGCCTCCAAGATATGCGCTAGCGGTGCAAATGTGCTAGCCGCTATGTAAACAACAGCACTCGACTGGAAATGGAAAAGGGGGGGCACTATGAATCATGGGAAATAGAACGGTCGCGGAATACAGTGGATAGAGAAGGAAGTGAAACGCTGAAGTAATCCTTCTTGCACCGAGCTGTCCCCTGTGTGAGCTGGCCCTCTTCCCTTTGTTCTCCACACAGATCGTGGGAATCATCACCAGACACAATTTAACCCACGAGTTCCTCCAAGCAAAGCTCCGGCAGCATTACATCACCATCTGAACACCTGGCTGCGTGCTTTCCCAGATGTTCTCCTGAGCTCCTCTCCACACACAGACACACACACACACACACACACACACACACACACACACACACGGTACTTAGACCCCTTGTGAACGCGTTAGACATGAGTGTGTTCCTGTCGCCACAGGGCCCGGTGTTCCCACACCGCCAGACGACTCTAGACTTCCACTTTCCTCATCGAAGGACGATTGATATTCTATCATTTAAATGGCACGACACATGAAGCACGTCTCTGCATTGTTTTGTTCAAAGGGGTGCACCACTACTCGTATTGGCTCCTGGGTTATCAATATAGATATAGGTTATCGATATAGATCAATAGATACCGGTACATATCCCTAATACATTTAATTAACCATCTACGACACACGCCACATGTGTATCCATAACGTTATTTTGATTTGTATTATAGCTGCTTCATTTTAAGCTTTCGGTTTTCATCGATCAATAGCAGAGCGAATATTATTGGGGGTCATTTTCAAATTCACTAACACACACACACACACACACATACACACATACACACATACACACACACACACACACACACTAACTATGTTCTACCAAAGTGAAGTTATCCTACACTTGAACTTTTTTCTTTTTGTCTTCCCCCTAACCCTAAAAACCCTACATTCCCCTGCAACTAAACATCATAACCTCGTCACTGTAGCACTTTTAATTATGATTTTTGTTTTAGTTTTTCTGTAAATATGATTTTGTATGTGCCGTGTCTGTGAAGGGGAATGCAGTTGCACTAAAAAGCCTGCGTCACTGTCGCAATGCGGGCCTTCGGCGGAGAGGCTCGTCTTTTTATAACAGAAAGGGTTCTCTCACCAGGCGGGGTCACCTTGAGACGGCCCAGTCCAACTGGGTCGCTGCGCTCATTAGCTGCAGAGTGTGGCAGTGGTCAGAGTGCTCCCTCCTCTGAGATAATGGCAAATGTATTTTTTGGTTCTCGGTTCAGGGAAAGTGTCCACAACGTGTTTACCTGTCTTGAGGGGAGATCAAGCCATGGTACTTTTTTGTTGTTGTTGTTGTTGTTGAGGGAACGGAGTTTTATGAGTCGATCATACTCCTTTAAAGGGTTATTCAAAGGGGAAATGTTTTGAAGCGTCAAATGTTTAATTGTGAAATGGATCAATGTAGCATGTTTCCTGTTGGCTTGGAAACGTTGTTCGTCTACTGAAGGGGACACCATTGAAGCATTCGAAGGTTGTTGTGGTGAATTTTATTTTTAAGACTAGACTGTAGAAGGGAAATGAACAAAGGAAGTAGGGAAGAGCACATACTGTATGAGTATTCCAGTAAACAACCCTAATGGCACATTTAAGCATCAAGCATTCCTCATGTATCGCTTATCCTCCTTTTGTTTATTTAAGATATTTTTAGATTATTATTTTTTTAATCAGTTGACATATCATTTAATGTATTTTTAATGTGTCACACACACACACACACACACATTTGAAATACAAACCAATCAACGCAATTCCTGGAAAATGAAAAAAGGTTGAAATAGCTCTATACTCATCCATTACTTTGAACATGACTTGCATTTTATCCGGACTATGTGATAGTAACTTAGTATTAAAGTCTCTGGTCGTTACTGTCAAGGGATCACAAGGCACTTGAATTGAAACAGGGAGGCCTTATTCAAAGGACGTTGAAGTTTCCATTGTTTGTGGAATACTTGTGTCTTATATAATGAACCTGCCTTGGAGATTGAGTTGTTGCGTTGTACACGTTGAGGAATGGAAACCAAACTCGGGGGCAAAGAGCTTTTTAATGTTCAATAAAAACAAATGCAGAAATCGCTGTCTCATGCTTTTGTCATCCGTACAAATGTGTACATCTTTGATTCACCATTTGCTAAATGGTGATTGTACATAGTAGACGCTTTCGTCCAACGTAACCTACCGTGGCTTTATCTGTCGTTGGATCCATGTCATTATTGAGTAGGTAGGTCAGGGCAGAGCTAACTGACCCCTAATCAGGCTAATCTTGACCCACAGTGGAACACACATTTAAACCCACTTTAAACTCACTGCGTTAGATAAAAGTAATTATTAAATAACTAAACTATAAATAAACCGATTTGTCCGGTATGGTTCAGATTCCTACATATTAAAAGCACACATCCAAAGCTCTGTACGGTTCTGGTTTGTACAAAATAAGCGAACATCCAGTCCGTCTGTACTGTAATGGTAAAACAACAGCCTGTTTGGTTCAGGTCCCTTCAAAGTAAAAGCGCAGCAGCTCCGAAGGTCGGATCTCTCCCAGTTGGCTGTGTCTGAGCGGAGGGTGAAAACGGTAGGTTGAGTCTGAATGAGTGTAGAGGTAATAGGACCTGACAGCGGAGCTCTGCTGGTTCTCTCCAGTCTCTAAAGAATGGTGACACCTCAGCTGTGATGGCTGCCAGGAGTCATTATACACCCCCCCCCCCCCCACACACACACACACACACACACACACACCTCCCCATCAATGTCCACACTGCTGCTGCAAAGCATTGTTCACACCATGAACTGATCACTTGTTGGTTATTAATAGAACAGGTCTATTTTTGACATTGAGATAATACCACTGTGTGATACTTCAGGATTTACGTATGTTGGATTTACAGGTGTTTCTTATTGGTTGTGGTTGATCCATATTTTGGATATTTTCCACTCTCAAATTTTACTATTTACAGATGTTAGCCAAAAGAATGGATTCTGAGATTCTTAGTATTTATTTTATATTCAAATGTACAGCCAAATGTCCAAACCACACAGATTATTCAGAAAAAAAAACACTGTTTTACATTTGGTTTACTTGAACAATTGCAAATGGAAAAGATGACCCAAACTCATTTCAAAGCATATTCCTGAAAACATGTGCATTGAAATGATGATCTCATGGAAGTGTTGTCAGAACAGTGGGTAGTTCTACTTAAACAGAGTGAACAAGATCATAGTGATACAGTGAGAACGTTCTCTGAGGCGCCTCTCAGCTCGTTCAGCCTGGAAACAGAACATCGAAACACGTTAGACACAATCTTTAAGTCAAAGCAAACTTTTCATCTGAAAAGTGTCATGATTTCAATCACCCATTTCAAGTACATATATTAAAGCTGCTATTAGAAAGTCTGGTATATCCCACTATTGTTTTTTTTTCTGAATTGGGTTTTGATTGAGTCTCTTGGTTTCCATGCATTTGGGAACATGAGAGAACAATAACACTCAATCCAAACATCATTACTCATAACCAAGTGGGGGTGAGAAAAAATTTCAAATTTCAGCTTCAAATTTCAGTGAGATTATGTCCGAACTAAACAAAAATCCATTACTCTATGAACACAATTGAAACTGCGCTTAATTCTGCCGTAATTTGCCACTCCGTGCCGTTACCTCGTCCGTTGTTGCACCCGAGGCCGCTGCTGTTCCCCACGCGGTCCATCCGGCCCCCGAAGCACGCTGACGTCCGGCTCCTAGTGGCCATGAGCAGGTCCTGCAGTCTGCTCCTCTGGGACGCCGTCCGGCCGTAGCCCCCCGCCACGGGCCCCTGGGGCCTCTCTGGGACGACCTGGGCCCTGTCTGGCCCCTGGTCGGCCCCGTCGTACTCCTCCTCCTCCACCACCAGCGTGTTGTCTTCTGGGGGCACCTCGGCCAGCCTCTCCTCAAAGCGCTCCAACAGCGACTGATGGGACGGGGGGGGAGAACAGGATGTTAAACGGGGTCAGATCCAACTATATTCCTCCAATCAACTGCCTCACTATTAAAGGTAGAGTTTTAGGTTGGACACGTCCTGACTGAAGTGAAGTTTGACCAAGGTATCTTTTATCCTTTTTCATTAAACAGTTGTATAGCATTTCAGAAACACACAAAAGAAGTCAAGTGTGCGTTGATGAACCCTTGCATTGCTATTATCTTAAAGTCGTATTTTAGGTGCTCATTGCAGCACGCCCTTTGAACAATGTGAACGAGCCCTGTGAAAGTCATGCAATTACTCTAATTACAGTTATTAATATGTTGCAGCGCTGTAGGGATAATTCAAATTTTTAAACATCTATCATGAAACATCTCCCAGTCAGCCAGTTCCTCGCTGCGCTGGTTCTGTCCTTGAGGTGGAAAGAAAGACTGCACTCCTAACAGAGTTTGAAATATTTTCTTTCCCTCAAAATCACCAAAAGAATTCAGATAAACTGTTTGCAACGACGTCCAATGGTTTCTCTGCTTCCAAGCCTTGAATTGAATACTTAATATGTAGGCATTTGTCAGGGTGCTGAAACTAGAGTGAGGGACGTGAGAGTGAACACAGTTCATGGGGAGGGGAAAGAGAAGTAGCCTTCTGGATAATATCCCCACGCTCCTTGAGAAAGTCACTCTTGACTGTCAGACATGTGGTGTGGCTTTTGAGCTGACATCACTACAGGAGAGCACAGAGAACGCCATTCTAACGCCTGTATATCTACGATAAGAGAGTTGGGGTCTTTACCCTCTATAAGCAAATTGTCCTGATATGGATTTGAATCAATGATTATGAAAAGTAGACGTTGTAAAAATATTTATAAAGCTACTGTTTTATACTGGTTATTACGACATCATTTACTTCAGGGAATTTAATAATTATTGGATTTTCCCACATGTTAAAACCAACATAGTTCAAATGTTTCCTGAAGGGTTTAAACCTAATGACATTTTTTGTAAAGAAATGCAACTTTAGTTTAACTTCTCATAAATTCTACTTGAGTACTTAAGTACGAAATACTTAAGTACAAACTCAATGGATGGGATTCTTACAAATAACAGAAGTACCATGCAATGTCTCTTTAAATTGAAATTCTACATTCATTCAATCTTAATGTACAATCAAATTACCAACAGGTAATTAGTATTTGGAATAATAAAGGAGTTTTGGAATAATCCCTGTATTTGGCAATTATTTCTGAGTTTATCTACAGCTTCGCACAACCCTCTACAAGCCAAACTTCACCTTTATCACTGAAACAAAACATTTACACACAAATAAACTCCAGGTCCTCATAAGTCAGGTCCCTGCTCTTACCTTGAGCTGGGCTAGGTCCCCGGTAGTAGAGTAGGGTCTGGGCAGCACATGGCTCCGGGCCCCCAGTCTGAGCTGACACAACAGGGCCAGCAGGCCCCACAGGACCGCTGTCTTCATGGTTTAGTCCACTGGCTTGTCTGGCCAGCCCCGCTACCACCAGCCGCTTTATATCGGCCCCAAAAGGTGTTTGCACATCATTTGGCAGATTGGCTCGAGTGCATTCCGACACCTTCCCAGCGATAATCCACGCCAGTCACATGGCTTTTTTCAAGTGAGGAAGGTTGGTGGGTGTGTGTGTGTGTGTGTTGGTTAATTGTGCATGTCTTGGTCTGTGTGTGTGTGTGTGTGTGTGTGTGTGTGTGTGTGTGTGTGTGTGTGTGTGTGTGTGTGTGTGTTGGTT
>OMLJ01114136.1:0-11285 GCA_900302595.1 Gadiculus argenteus
GCAGCAGGGAGGAGCAACGTCTCACCAATGTTGTGGGGCTTCCCCGCCTTCGCAATACGTAACGCTACGCGATATGATGCTTCGGTTGCCCTGGTATTCACAGTGCCAAACGCCTCGATGACTTTCTTCTGTGACCGCAATTCCTTAAGTTTCAGGTCAAAAAACTCCCTCGGCTTGGTCATTAAACTGTGGTGCTTGGTTTCAATGTGACGCCGGAGTTTACATGGTCGCATACTGTCGTTAGCTAGCACCTCTTTACAGATAACGCACTGTGGCAGCTGAGCATCATCAGGACCAATATATGAAAAACCAAACTTTAAATAATCAGGGTCATACTTCCTCCGTTTTCTGCTCGCCCCAGACTCTGTGCCCTCTCTCACTTTCACTTGAGATATTAAAAATCGATCCATTTTGCCACTCGCCAGATGTTTACAGTTTTTTTTTTCTTTTCTTTTTCTCTCGCCGCGCCTCCCCTGAAACCCTCTGGCGCCCCCCAGGGGAGGCGCGCCTCACACTTTGAAAACCGCTGATTTAAAGGGTAAAGGGTAATAGTTAATAGTCAGTTTTGAATGTAACAGTTTAGGCTTGGGCGGTATGACGGTATTACGGTATACCAGGGTATTTAGAAATACAGACGGTATGATTTTCAATACCGTCAAAAATACAGATGCATTTCTTTCTATCAGTGTTGCGCCACACAATAAAACCGAGCGGTGCAAATTAATTGATTGATTGATAGGAATGCGGGTTGCGTGAACCGAAAGTGACCGAAACCTAAGTGACGGCTCTCGCTAGCTCTCGCGGGCCATATTTCCCGCCCAATCTGGCAACCCTAGCGGAAACGCGCTACAGATGGGGTTGCCAGATTGGAATCTGCCAGAATCTGGCAACCCTGGCGGTGAATTGCGTCGCGTCTCCGACATCCCGACGCATGAGGTATGTATGTATGAGGGCTCGAGGGGTCTGCATAGTGACGGAGTCAGATTACGCATGACGGAGTCGGAGAAGTATAAACTAGGCTTTAGTGATGAGTCATACCGTCATATAGCGTATACCGCGGTGTGATGTCAGAAAGGTATGACGTATGAAAAAAATGATACCGCCCAAGCCTATAACAGTTCTTATAATTGATCAGTGATTATTGATGGGTTGCGGTCGTGTCTTGGCTGACGTCTGGGTTGGTTGATGCAGGGCGGAATGATCTCCAGGTATAAATGCCACATCTGTGAGAAGACGTTCTCCTGGTGCTACACGCTGACGCTACACCTCCGCAAGAAGCACCAGCTCAAGTGGCCGTCGGGACACTCACGCTTCAGGTGACCTCCTCCTCCTCCTCCTCCCCTGTCCTCCTCCTCCTCCTCCTCCTCCTCCTCCGCCTCCTCCTCCTCTTCCTCCTTCTCTTGGTCTTCTGGCTGGGCTTGGGCCCAGTCTATCTGGGTGGGACAGTGGTGGGGCTCTGGACGTGGGGGACCGGGAAGGACCGGTTCCTCGGCGGTGCACCCAGAGTCCCGGAGGAGCTCCGGGGAGTCAGTGACCAGGGTGTAGCCGTTGACGGTCTCATGTTTAGGGGAGGGACCGTTGGGGTGAGGTAACCCCTCCTCCGGTGTAACACTGGGCTCTTTGTTGGGCTGGACCTGATAAGGAATGGAGACTTGTTTGTTGACAACTTTAGCTGAAGTGCAAACATGTTTTTCATGTTTGCAGTCAAACATGAAAACATCACAAAATGAATGAATTAGTTAATTAGTCATTAACACTCCTGCCCAAGCCATCTTTCTACATTTTAGGGTTTTGCCCAATAGACCAAAATAATGTATATTTGTCCTGTTACCTTTACAATGCATTTCAAAAAATGATTTATTCTATTTTTCGCATGTATCTGCAGACTTGAAATAAAATGAAGCGAAAGAAATTGAAGCACCCTGTTCAAATTCATCAGATCCAAGCTTAATCTAAAGTCTGAATTGTGAGACTTCCAAGGGACATTCCACCGATTTTCACATTAATCTCTATTGAAAGTCAGTCATATTAGTAGTTGAAATGTAACATACATTTCTATTTTGGTGCCTTCTTGTCCAAGAAAAGTTGTCATATGACATAATTTAAAGAAGGAAATGTTAGAGATAAATACAGATATCTCCCATCTCTGGGGAAAATGAGGGAATGATGCACGACCATTCAAAAATATGACTTGGTTTCTAGCAATACAAAGCTGAATGCAAATTGGTGGAGTGTCCCTTTAAGCTTTTGCTCATAAGCGAGGTGGTTGATGGTGAACTTAAATTGTCAGGATTACTTTTACTTTCTGAGCCTGGAAGCTACCCGATTGGTGTGTGTGTGTGTGTGTGTGTGTGTGTGTGTGTGTGTGTGTGTGTGTGTGTGTGTGTGTGCGTGCGTGCGTGCGTGCGTGCGTGTGTGTGTATGTATGCATGTGCATGCGTGTGTGTGTTTAGGATGAAGCAGTGGTACTAGTACTAGTCCTGACCTGCTGGACTGCCAGGTCCAAGATGTTCTGAACCCGGCTCAGAACACTGTTCTTCTGCTGGTTCAGTCTGTCCGTGTGTGCCTGGACCGCCCTCTTTCGATGGTCTCGCATGTCTCTGCGCTGCTCTGCCGTCAGCTGTCAGTAAACACAACACATGTATCAGTCACACAAGAGAACAAGATGGAGACCATATCAAAATATTTTGATGGAGATACAAGAATGTTAACACTCACACAGAAGTTAGAAGAGCATTGTTCAATCTACCATGTTAAAAGAACACTACAACAAACTTAATTCACTATTTATATACAGTATACGTAGCTATTTAGTGATAGCTATCACTGTACATAGCCTATATATGTCCTAGGAGCAGATTCTCTTTCACTGTGCTGTCCTTGGTTTGCTCCATGCTCAGGGGCAGATGGCTGTTCCTGGACATTGAATACCTTTGACCCCCTTCTGTCCTTCAGACACACTTACATCTGTGTATCTTGATCTACATGAGTGGATTTCCCTCATTTTATTCTAATTGTTAACACAAACGTCAAGGCGAGCCAACAATGCAATCTCTCTGTAACCATGTAATGTAGGAGGTACAGAATGACCGCTCAGAGAGAACCGGCTTGTTTTCAGGAGAAAACCAAGCAACCATGTTGCCCTTCATAACCGCAGCAAAGTGTTCGGTAACCACGGTCAAATGTTTATTCTTAGCAAGGATGAAAACCCTTAAGGGAATATTTTATTCTATGGGTTTGCCTGTGTCACATTAATAGACTAAACTATACATTTTAATATAGGAGCTCCACTTTTTAACCTAACCCTAAGCCTGCAGTGGCATAGAAAACAAATGTCAAATCTAAAAATGTGTTTTTTTTAGCATGAATTAACAAGAACTGGAAACCAACATATTCTTAATTCAGTATACCCTTAAATCACTTTAAGCCCTTACCAGAGGTGGAAGCACAGGCCTCCCGTAAAATAGAACAGTGGAAAGGTCTTTCAGTGAACATTGTGTCTTCGAGTTCATCTCCTTTGACTTCTCCTTCTCCCGTAGCAAGGCCATGGTTCGAAGGGCAAACTCCTCATAGCTCTCCATGTCTGCACACCCACACCTCCACACTGACAGGGGACCATGAAGCCTTAAACTGCCGGGATCTGAAAGGTAAAAGGTTAGAAGTGATTGATAAAAAAGACATTTCCCCCTAACATGGGGAAATGTTATGCTGTGGTGTGTGTCCCTTAACCCCTTCTAGAAGGGAGTGGGTTTCTAGCCAACCCTGCCATCTGTGATCATGAAAAATAAAATATGGCAGGTTTACCCTTACTGACGTAATCAGTGCCTAATATTCCTGTTATCTTAGGTCAAGGCAAAAATATTGACTTGATGGGGAACTGCGACCATCAAGAATCCAGCGTCATCACTCTAATCAATATTAACGGTCTATTACAACGTGCTCGTCAGCACATATCTTCACAGTGCAATCATCCACCTTAAAAGCCATGGGCATGGCAGCAGATTGAGGTGATCGCCCATGACAATGAAGCATAATACACCTCATCAGGAAGGATGCCATGCGGTGTTTCATGCAGATTACTCATGGATCTCCAGAAATATCCCCCACCCAGTATCGCTACTACAAGCAATTACAAAATCAGTGCGTAATTTCGTAATGGTTTACCAAAGCACGACCACCCCACATCCCAATACGAGTTCACTGGGTCAGGGACTGCAATTGTGTTATTACTATCACTTATTACGCTTGGATCGGCGATGCCACTACCACTGTTCTCAATGTAAGATCGGTACACACAAGATTAGTACCGATCTTACCTTGAGAATTCGTATTTAATTCTCCTTTAAATTTGAAATAGACCGTATAAATAGACGGTACTGTTGCCAAACGTTACCGCCACAGCGGTGCCAAGCAGCTGGCGATAACGTGGGAAACCATGACCGGGTTTGTTGGGTCTCCTTTCTGAATTCTGAATTCTTACCTCGGGTTTAGCAGACCACACACACAAAGGAGGAAAAGATGAGGCGATGTGTTGTTTAAATAAGAGAATAATGTCCAGGCGGTCGTTTGCCACAGTGTGTCACGTTAATGTCCAGAGATTTAAATCAGTGTCTTCCCTCCCACCCTTCCGGATCGCAACAGCGCCTCCTACCGACAGCAGACCGAGCATGGCACAGTGAGGGTTTTTACTGCTGCATCCTATATACACAAGACACAGCATACCGGTAACTCAAGTATTGCTTGTCAGTTATATACAAACAATAATTGATACAGTAATGAATGCACATATTAATTAATTTAAAAACACAGCCAGAAACCTTTAACGCGTTACAAAGTAACGGATTATAGATAACGATATTACTTTTCTGTGTATCGAGGTTTCTGAGTAAAGTAACTCATTACACTAAAAATATCGGTAACTACACTACTTTACTACCGACCAGGCGTACTTTTCCCGCTATGAGGTTTTGTGGGTGCAGGTTGGAGAGAGGATCCGCCCCTCAGGAAGAGTCCTCCCTCTCGGACTTCCCTGTGGTGCGTAACGCGACGACAAGAGGAGCTAATGCGTGGGCGGGGGGGAAAAAGCCTGGGACTGAAAAAGTCCTGGTCGGTACGCCGGCTTATAGGAACGCGCTTTCCTGCGTTACCCAAACCGTGTTTGCCTGTGTGTAATGGTGCGTTTTATTTACCTCGGATCTCGTCTCGGATCTCGGCTGTGACGTCACTTCTACACTTCAAGCGTTTTATTTTGCTCGGTCTCCTGTGAGTTCAACCGAGAAAGGGTTCCGAGATCCGAGGAAAAGGGGCGTGTTCCAGCGTGTTGCTAGGCAATTTCCTCGGACGTCCGAGATCCGAGGTAAATAAAACGCACCATAAAGCCCTGATCTGTTTAGTGGTGCGCGCGTGCGTGCTGCTTGCGTGTGTGCCGCTTGCCTCGGCGCGTTGCCATAGCATCGATTTGAGTGACGTAGCTGATCTTGCGAAGAAGAAGGGAGATGGAGACAGTGGGTTTCGGCCAGTGGCGATATTCTCATTAATTTCAATTTATGGCTTGAAAGAACAGAAATATTCAGGTGAAATGCAGTTTATGCCCAGGCGACAGATGTCTTTCATGGTAAATTAAGAAACGGGAAAGTAAAGTAATAAGTGGTGAAGTTACTTTTCAAAGGCAGTAACTAGTTACGTATTCCTATTACAATTTACAGAAGTAACTAGTAATAATCAACTAATTACTTTTTTTGAGTAACTACACCAACACTGACCACAGATATGTTGTGAGATTGTACACAAATAAGAACCACGGCCATCCGTTTTTCATCGTTTATCACACTATTTTATTTTCTGATTTCTACACTGTTGTAATTGTCAAACACATTAAACACTTCAGAAAACATTCACTGCCTGGACCAAACAGGTCCAGGCAGGAGACGCAGAGGAGGGCACATTATGCCTTAAATGTCTTTCACAGCTCCTCCTTTGAAGGTAAATGAGTATGCAGAGGCTGGCTAACACGCAGATTCCCCTTGTGGCTCTGAATCAAAGCCTCCAGGTCGCTGTCCTTAAACATGACTTTGGAGTTCTGTCAGAAAGAAAGAACACATACCATTTACATAGACAGGTGCTTATTACTGAACTGACAAGCATAGGATACGAGCCATTCAAATACATTCTTGACATGTTGCAAAGCAACAAAAGAAAAAGTGTCGAAAGTGTGTGCGTGTGTGTGTGTGTATGTGTGTACTCTACCTCGAAAGAGTGACGTTTCACCCCGACACACAAAGAGGTCTGCTCATAACACAACGTGATCTCCAGGCCTTTGGGCTCCTTATTTAACAACGCCTCACTGAATTTTTCATGGTGGTCTTCTATGTTTGGGGAGGTTTCCACATAGGACTTAGTCATTACAAACATAACATAGTATTGTAGAGAAAACTTGCAGTGGCATTGTGTAGATCTGCTCTGTGGTACCTAGGAGTTGCTTGCAGGAGGACTTCAGTGTGTCTTTGGCCTTGGGGTTGTTGAACGCAGGTCTGTCACACACCTCTCCATCCAGTAGATTCTTCAGTACAGTCTGCCTAGTAGCGGCTGGAGAATCCTTGAGGATCTTTTCCATTTCTACAGCATAGATACGTGGGAAAAAAATAGTAGTAAAACAAGGTTGATGTGAAAACGTAAAACTATGGTAGGCTAATATACGTTGAATTGTTCAAACATGTATGGCATGATCAAATGTTAAAAAGAATGCATCCTACCTTGGGCAGCTAGGAGACAACTCTCACAATTGGTGGCTACAAGTAGACAGAAACAGGTTTGAAGCACAGACAATAGATACAAAGACCCAGCATCGCACTGCAACGAATATGTTTCTGGTACTGCAAGAGAAACATAAGAAGAGGCATGTATACTTACAGCGTTCGGCCGCTTGATGCTGAGCGACCATCAGGTGAAATGTACACACGACTAAGATTAAGACCTTCATAGTTGACAGGGAGTCCATTAACAGTGTGTATGTGGAGCTACACCTAGACACAACACAGTGTATTGGCAGCACAGTGGTCACATGATGAGGAGGACAATAGGATCACATCACCAACATTCCCCATATGATGCTTCTGGTTTTTCAGGTTTCACCATGTCTTTACAATCTACACACATGTACATGTTCAAATGAGAGCTCTTATGGCGAGGATCCAGTCCTTACATTACAATGGCGGCAGTTGATCAGTTGTCAATTAAAGGTTGTCAGAATATTCATATTTGAATTTACACTAATGGTATAAAGTATTTATAAATATGTATCATTCTACATAATAAGAAGTTTACAAAAAACATGACATCAAAAGTATTAAATAAAGGATTTATAAAATACTAAAGATTATCATGGGGTATATCACGGTACCATAGTAGTGCTTAATATCGGCCACCAGGGGACGCAGTTTGACCAACATAAAGCTCGTTTGTCGTTTTGTCTATAAAAGGAATGACACGTGACGGTGGTGTCAGTGGAAAATATGAGAGCTAGCTTGTACGGGAGTGCCCGACGTCGAAACCGTATTCAGAAGACAGTTCGCCTAAACGTTTCGCCGCTGTCGGACGTTTCTCCTAAAAACATATAAAGTTACATTATGTTAGTTCAAGTGCAAGTTTCTTGATTAAAGAAAGTCTATCGTAACCGGGATTTTACATCTGTCATCCACCCATTGCGTAGTGATTTGACAACTTGGTAAGTCCACATTTAACTAACAGCTATCGTTAAGTCGATATACTTCGAAGCGGTCGACGTGCTTTCTCAAGGTTATTCTTTTATTAGGGTTTTTGCAAACATTTTGTTTGGGATTATTTGCTACGAATGGAGCATGTTAAGTGTACATTTTAGTGTTTGTATATACAGTATTCCTCCTCAAACGGGAGCCAATCGGATGTCAATCATGCATGCCTCTCTGTTCAGATACAGTATAAGATACACACTAGGGATTTGATATTTAATATTTTTAATGTATGAATCATACCTCTGACCATACTGAATTCCTTGAACTGGGAAGACATTGCCCGCCTTGTACTGCCATCGAAAACGCGCCTCGTGATTGGTCGACAGTACAAACGTCCTCTTACGTCACACACGTTGTAGACCAATAGCCTTGCCTTGAAATCGTATCCGTCCACCGGTCTGTGTTTTGATCAACCCTTCTGTCATTCCCTGGATGCACCACTGAATATGACGATCCGTCCAATAATATCCAAATGTTTGGAGTACCAGGGCGGTGTTGGGCAAGAGATGGGACACTGTTGTGTAGTAGTTCAAACTATGGTATTTTAAAGTGTGTGTGTGTGTGCGTGTGCGTGTGTTGTAATTCTTATTCAAATAAATAAATCAACCAGAGTTTATTATCAACCAAGATTATTTATTGAATAAAAGGTTGGCAGAATTATATCCCAACACAAAGTCCTCTTCAGGGCAAGGAAAAACTCCCCAAAGCGGGAAGAAACCTTGAGACGGATTATTTATTTTATTTGTTTGATATGTGTACATTTTATATTTAACGTGTTATACTCTGACCACCAATAATTCGCCTGCTTTTGCAATGTTAACGTTTGTGTCTGTCAATACAGCTATTTTCTTTTTATTATCGTTCTGTGTGTGCGTGATATACATACAGCATGTGAGGGAGTGATATGTATTTGAGAGAAAGGGGTATGTATGTGAGAGGGAGATATGAATATGTATGTGCGTGTGTGTGTGTGTGTGAGAGAGATATGTGTAGGCTGGGCAGTGGTAGGATGGATCCCTACAATATAAGACAAGTGCGTAGAGTTGCTGCAATATTATGTCGTCCAATGGATTCAAACTGTGCGCCCTGGCCCACAGCGGCGGCGGTGGGAGTGGGAGGATCTCTGCGCTCCTGGCTTTGTTACGTCTGGGAAGCCATTTTGGAATTCGGCTTGTTGTGGATGAACATAACGCGCACTGGCAACTTATTAACTTTTGCTTCTGTCTAGAATCAACGCTATTTCTCTGCGCGATCTGTCCTCCGTTCACCTCCGTTTCTCCCCCCGCTTCCATATTCTTCATGGAGCCACCGCGATGCGGGTACAACTTCGCGCATCTTCCTTGACAGCAGTGTGTGGATCTTATTTCTCTGGATTACGACCATAAAGAATCACAACATTGATGGACTCTTACCGTTCGGGCAAGTCAGCGCAATGCTAGATATAACGCATGGCCTTATTTCTACTATTGTTATTAAAAAAAAAGGCGTGTATTTTTAGCTTTGGTTTTGTCCTGGCTGAGCTCCTTTACACATAACTGTTTTGTCAACGAGTGCAATCCCGGGCCTCTTTCTGTTAATATATTGGAATAGATTTGCCACATTAGCTAACCCTCTATCCCAATAAGTGCGTCTTTGGACAACGAATACACAATTCTGGCCATAAACGATATAGCGCGTCCGCAAGCCAACGGGTCCACCGTGGACTGCGTGGTATATGGAAATATACGCAATCTAAATTTAGTGCCGGTAATAGGAGATTGTAAACTGGCGACAATGTGTGGTGCTATATGTTGGATATTCATTCACTTTAGGAAAACCAAATAATTGTGTAACGTTAGCGCTGTCATTGACGTGTGGAAAACCCACTGTTAAATTACCTAGCTATCATTGGCTTTAGTGTGGCTTATAACTGTTAGTGCGTAAAGGAGCACTAGCGTCACCTATGTGAGACCGTGGACTGGAGTGTGAAGTGTGTCTGTGTGTATGGAGCGTGATCTTGTTCAGCCCCTCTCAATGACTTTAATGCAAGGTCCCATAGATGACTTCAATACACACTTGAAGGCGAAAGCAATAGCGCGTGCGTATAGTCTATTCTGCACCGGGATAGCCTGGATGTCGTCAGAACCTCGCTGTTGCAGACTTGCCACGGTGCTTGTTTTGAACCTGCCATTTCAAAGTATTGGCCAATAAGCTTGACAAAACTGCTATGCATCATATAGACATTAATTGTGAAACTCACGCAAGCAACTTGAATGTTGCTGATGAAACGGTTGGCTTTTCTCTCTAATCTTGTGTCCAGATATATTCTTACTGTTTCTGAAACCGAATTCAATTAACTTTAAGAGACCGCAGTGAATTTGGCTGATCTGGTTAATGCTATCCCCTCATTAACTCTCATTAGGATTTAGTTGTAGATTTTGGAAAAGCCATCTGGCAAGTGCTTCTGGTTATACCACCCCTGTCGCTTCAAGCTTGTTTTATTATGTAACCAAATGGAGAACCAGTTGCTTCGATGGCAGTTGAAGCAACGGTTTGTAAAATTGTGATTTAAGTATAGCATGAATATGTATTGGCCTCTTGTTTTGGAAAAGTGGGCAGAACCCCTCTAGGGAATTCTCTATGGAGATGTGAACCCTGTTTAAACCATCTTGTACCGGAGGAGTAGAATCCAGAATTGTATTATACAACCTATCCTTTTCAAACAAGAAACATGCATCTTTATAAATCTATATTTTGCAAGGCACCAAATTAAATACAGCAGGTTTTCGACATACGGGCGCAAAGTTAACTCTGTTTTCGTAAGCAAAGAAAAAAAGAGAAAGAAGGATGACTAAGATATCTGGCATGCTGTTATATTAATACCTCCATGGTTCCAGCCCCACCCCCTCGCCTGTCACGGAAGTTTCCCGCCTAGTAGCTAAACCCAGCCCAACCTCGTCAGTCTCTCCCTGGGTTTCGTGTTCTGTGTGTGGGTCATCACTCTCTCTCTCAAACATTGCTGGCCTGGATGTTTCAAATTAGATTTCAGTGTGATCCGGAGGGAGGGAGGGAATGGCGAGATCCTGATTGGATCGAGTTCCTCTCTGCTGCAGCAGATCGCCTCTAGCTTGCTGGTCTGACTGTCCCTCAGAAGAGAAGAGATGTATTATTCATTGAGGGCCGGCTGCTGTCCGGGCCCAGGCCCTCAGCTGCTGCCAGCCGGAGCCAGGGAACAGGAGGAGGAGGTGGGCCAAGTCTTGTCCGTGACCAGGGTCACAATAGCATTGTACTGCTGTGAAAGGCACTGGTTGTTTGGTGAATGCCTCGAACAGGGTACTGGGGCTTCTTTAGTGGAGAGCTTCCCAGAATACAGTCTCTGTTGGTGGATATTGAGTGATAGATATGGAGCATGGAGGTATATTGTGGTTAACGCCCATGTCTATTTATTTGTATACTTGTGCTGCTTTTTGAGTTAATTAAGTGAACAAAATCAGCTTTAATGCTGTACATTATTCAAAGAGTTGGGCTGAACAAAAG
>OMLJ01114138.1:0-18555 GCA_900302595.1 Gadiculus argenteus
AACAAAGGTCTGATGAGAGCAGACCTGGGCTATTTTAAACTGTAGTCTCTGTCAGCAGGGCGGGGTACAGCGATTCAGTGTTGGAGACGGATGACGTGATGAAAGAGATCACAGATCACACGTCCGACTGAATGCTTCTAATGAATCCCTGTGGGTCCTTACAGAAATACAATGAATGTAGGGCCTCAACCTATAATTTAAAAAAACAATTACTTTTACATTAGAATTGCCACTGTTCGTGTAATGGTTTTAGCTGACGATGTTCTGTCCCTAGTAACTCTAGGTGTCTCAGATAAGGGTTGAAGGACAAATTCTTATTTTGACTGAAACTATTGAGCTGTTTACCGATCCAAAAACCTGCAATTCGGCCTATAGGCTAAAATGTGCCTATTCTTTTTTTTTCATTAATATTTTACATTCTAAAATCTTTATTTGTAAGAGGTTCATATTTCTCTGTAGCCACTGACAACAAGTGAGCTGAAAGACAATTCGCTTGAAGAATTACCAAGGACTTTGTACAGGAAGTTCTTGTTCCCATAGCAACAGATAAGATCCCATTGTAAGTAATATCAAGCCCTTGTGTTGCTTGGTATGTCAACATTGTCCTTATACATTTAGACTGCACAGGTCAAGTTCAAATATAACATAGATTTTGCTTAGTAGTATTTGTAAAATTCAGATTGCATGCAAAGTTATGCAAGGAAAGCAGCATAGAGATATGATTCATATTCAGTCATATTTATTCAAATGTATTCCTTTACAATGAAAATCACATAAAATGGGTTGGGCCTTTATAATTGCATACAATTAACCTTTTTTAATCTCCAAAAGTTCTCCTTGGGAGAAATAGCAGCGATGTGCGTGCTCACATTTACATGTTTTCATCCAGATAAATGTTATCGCAATCATCACATTTTTCCCTCTGTATCTAATCAATTTCCTACTCGTCCGACTACTACCACCATCAAAATAGAAAAATAAAAAATAGGCACAATTCAATTTATGCATTTAGAGACAAGCTGGATAATTGCTGTGACTACAACTCAGATTTTCCTTTGTTCTTGGCTTGTTTCTGTTCCCCGCCGGCTGCACACCTGAAGCTAAGGTTATCTGAGGCAGAGTCGGGGGTGTTCCCCATCCTGCAGAGAACAGAAACATTGTGAAACATAGTGAAAACACAGTGAAACATACTGAAAACATAGTGAAACATAGTGAAACATACTGAAAACAGAGAAAAATACTGAAAACATAGTGAAACATAGTGAAAACACAGTGAAACACAGTGAAAACACAGTGAAACATAGTCAAAACAGTGAAAACCAACTGGAAACATACTGAAACATATTGCTACAGTGGCAAACAGGCGATCCTGAATTATTAGCAGTATTTAACCTGTAGTCAACAGGTGATCATGAATGATTAGTAGTATTTAACCTGTAGTCAACAGGTGATCATGAATGATTAGGAGTATTTAACCTGTAGTCAACAGGTGATCATGAATGATTAGGAGTATTAAACTTGCTCATAGGTAAGGAGGTCAGTATAATTATACTATACTAGCACAGTATATCATATCAATAAACTTTTTTGGCAAAATACAACAACTGGACTGGAACAGACATTCAGCAACCAGATTATGAATGAAAAACACAAAGCACCAAAAAGCTCTGAATATTGTTCTCTGAATCAGCTTATTAAAAGAAACAGCTGGAGAATGAAGGGGCTGTGTGTGACATCAGAAAAAAACACGACACCACACACAACATTAGGAACCCACTCACCTGGTAGTGATCCTTGCCTTGTGATTGGCCGAGCCGTCCACAGAGTCGATCCAGGAGGCACCGCGCAGGACGTACATTGGCTGAGCTCCAGGAAAGGAGGTGGACGTCCATTCCCAAGTGTTTCCCATCATGTCATACAGCCCTGTGTCGGACGGCCAGCGGTACACACTACATCAGAACATGGCTCCGGGGTCCACTGCCAGTAGCTCACTGTCCCACTGCCTACGATGGACTGGGCAGCGCTACAGACGGGACATTCCTTCAACAATAGTGGCATTGGCATGGATGTGTGGATGAAGTACCGTAGTTATTCTGTGCAGGAAAGGCCGTCACCGGGGAAACGCCGTGGTAACCATCCTCTGCCGTGTCTCCGTCAGGAAACAAGCCCTGAAACATTTCAGTTCATTCACCTAGATGCTTTCTGTTACGTGTTATAGTGACACAGGTTAGAGCAGGGGGCGCCAATGATGTGTTATTATGACTGCAGGCTGACCTGCCAGAGGTTGGTTTTGTTGGACTGGAACTTGTTTCCCCAGGGATAAGTCCTTCCTGGAACGTTGGAATATGATGTCAGGATACATGATGGTATAAGCCAGGGGTTTCCAACCTTTTTGAACACCGAGAGCTACTCGGTACTGAGTCGTACAAAGGGCTACTGGACTCACAGGCCTTTTCAGTCTTGGCAGTCGCAACAGTCTTCCCGCAAATAAGACAAACAAACTTCTCTTTCACAGTAGTAAAAAATAACTTCCTACCGATAATTGTGATTCTTTCCCTGCATTTCTTGTTTTTCTTGTTTTTCATGTTTTTATTTTGTGGGTAAACCCAGCAGTTAGCTCCAGATGTAAGTTGTGCTGCCATCTTGTCTCAGCAGAGGGCGCACCATAGTGAACCTTCCAGACAAGGATAGTTTCTCAAAGGGCCCATGGCATGAAACTTTCACTTTATGAGGTTTTTTAACATTAATATGAGTTCCCCTAGCCTTAGGTGTAAAACGAGCAGTAGGTATCTCTTCTTTTAAAAAAGGGAAGTCTAAACGCACCGATTTGGGAGCTTTCCCCTTATTGCGTAATAAGGGGAAATGTTACCTCCCCTTTCTCTGCACTGTTATACGCGAATGTTGTACTTCACTCCTTTATTATCTGGATAAGCGTTTTGCTGTTGGTGTTATGGAGAATAACACACTACGGCTACACCATAACACAAGAAAGCTTATATTTGGTGAAAAGACTGTAATGCGTCGGGTTCTCTGGAGTCTCTGGTATTTCCACAACGAGACTCGTGGTGGTGTGGTGTTATCTCGGCCATGAAGGCGAAGGAATTGGGGGAAAGGAACTTTGGCTTTGACTCTCTGAAGTCCAGACTGTGAAGTCCCTGCTGCCTGCCATCGAGGGACCACCACCGCGGCGGTGGCGGAGCGGCAGCGCCCCCTCAGCGGTCTCTCGACAGCGGGCTGCCCGCTGCAACCCGCTGCCTGCTGCAGGGCTGCGGTGGGCAGCCGTACAGCCCGCCACAGCCCTACAGCGAGCGGCGGGCAGTGGGGATCCCGGGCAATAATTCCTTCCTCCTGCATGTCGCGGTTCAGTCTGTAGGCTCCTTCAGATTGATGTGGAAGTGGAAGAACCAGAGACGTCGGAGAACCCGACCCAGTCATTTGAGATTCATTATATGTTCCAGAGGCCGTGATAATATACAGTATAATAGATATCTATGTATAATATGATATTATTTAGATATAGAGCTCCAGAACTCCCGCCGGAGCACTCGGAGTGTTCTAGAATATTTACAAAATACGACCAAACGCTGTGTGCGCCTCACAATTACGATACATCCACTGTAAACACTAGCCATGGTACCGTGGCCGCAGGCTGCTCAGGGCCACACCCCCACTCTCCACCAGGACCCGCCCCCACTCTCCATCTGGACCCGCCTCTAAAAACGGACCAGCTTTTGTGAAAAGATCATTGTGGGGCTGGCTCGTAGTGGCTGTAATTCTGCACCTAGGCTGAATTTCTTGAACGTCTTCAAATACTGACTTAAGGGCCCACTAACACCTGTATATAAGCATCCATAAAATAGCATGCCATTGGCCCTTTAAAACTTTTGTTTTTTTGCCATTTGAAAACCCTTTTCACTGGATCAGAATACCTAGATCTAGACCCAGACCCCGACCATACTTAGGCCCAGTCTCATTTCTCTCCAATTAATAAGAACACTTGCTTTGAGTGCCCTTAGCTGCAAGTCAGCTCCCGAGCTGGCGTTCTAGGGTTGATTTTAAGGGAATAACAGCACTCCACCCTTGCTCCCCTAAGGATTGGGACACCCTACCCCTTCACAGGAACACACAGAATCTAGGGTTAGGGCTCAAATCTAGGGGAAGGGGGATAATTAGGGCAGGGCATTAGTTCTACACCATCCCTAGAGCGACCCAGGGCCGTTGGAAGGACCCTTCTAGCTAAGCCACGTACCCTGCAGGCCCCCGCGGGCCGCCCACTCCCACTCCTCCTCTGTGGGCAGCCGTCCGTCCCTCCAGCGGCAGAACGCCAACGCGTCGTTCCAGCTCACTTGGACCACCGGGAAGTCCAGACGCTCTTTGATGCCAGAACCCGGACCTGCGGGCTGGAGGGCGATGAACCAATTTAAGGTATACAATCTGCCCTTGGATTGGGTGCTTTTTTGCCCAAAACAATATTTGACCTCACCTGTCTCCAAAAAACCCTTTCTATTGGCAACCACCAGGGGGCAGACTGTTGAGGAAATCAAAAAGTCAAGCAGAATTCAGTGGCCAAAACGACTTCATGTACTGTAGGCTGAGAAAGATGGATACCTTTATCGTTTCGGTCACTTTGCTTTTCAGCTCCACGGATACAAAATCTTGGAAAACAAAACTCCAACCAAACTTCTCAGCTTCTGTTTTGTACTTATTTGCTCGCACGAAGTCTCTGATGGTTAAAGACCACGACATAATGGTTAAATCCTTACTTTCCAGTTTATTATAGCAACAACTCACAGGTTTAAAGATCACCTGAAATCCGCATTTGTAACTGGGAATCTGTCGATGTTAAACGGTCCGACTGCGACTCCTTTAGTCGGCGCCTCTCCATCTCTGGCGTCTCCTTCATTGGTCCCCATGGTCATCTGTCCTCCGGGGATGTGGACCATCCTCAGCTCCTCTGTCCGAGGACACGATGCGGACACTTCATCACACATGAGCCACGTTTCTACTAAATAAAGATGCGTTTCACGTTGCACAGCTTACCTGCCAGTGCCGAGAGAGAAAACGCACATATCCACAAAACAATGTTGAAACACATTTTTTAAACACGTATACTACTGGTGCATCAAATTGCATGTTATTCGGTCATGATACGGGGTCCAACGACATGAACGCAGATTTGTATTTGGCGTGTATGTTAAAGTTGTCTCATTCACGACGGAGCCATTTCACCGGCGGACAGGAAGCTGGTGCCACGGTCAAATGAGTCCGTGTCATTTGGATCCAGACCGGTCATTTGGATTGATGTCAGTTTGCATTTGTTTGGCAACATGCTTCCCAATGTAGTTAAATCTTCACCACTAGACCACTGGGATATGATCTTATTCATGTCAGCTTCTCTTCCTCAGCCATAAGACTGTCCCATTACCAAGTATTTTTCCTTAGGTTTAACTGGTGCAATCAAAGAAATATAGTGTTTTTACTTATGTTGTATTATCTTTCCAGCCAATAACTCAATCTTTCAGACACTCCATTTATTGTTAACAAATAACACACAAAAAATGCCATGAGCAAAGAACACTTTTAATGAGTAGAAACAAAACTGGATGACCGTTCAGTGCTTAACAATCTCTTAAATAGTCATTAAATGATAGTCATTTTAAAAGAAGTGATGACAAATCCATGAACGGGGAGCTAGCAATTTTCTTTGACACAGATAATGGACGAAGGGACATACAAGTGGGCTGTCCGTCAGACTGGGCACTTCATCGTGCCACGGGGACATGGGGACAGCAGCGGGGTCTACAGGCGGCGCTTAGCCCTTCAGAGAAGACATTCCAGCTCTCATGATCTCATCTACCAGCAGGATGTTACTGGCAATCACCGTGCTGGAAGAAGCAGAAAGGTCGACAGCGTTATCCACCGCACCACAGGGACGCGTGCCGATATTAGGCCATGGCAAAGCCCATTTTAACACTTAATATATGTATACATGTTTAAGTGCCGTCTTTGTGTAGGGGATTTATTACGGTTTGCATCTGAAATGCTAAAGGAGCATTATGCTACAAGGGTCCAAGAAGCTTAATTCTCTTCCCCCCACTGCCATCAAGATCAACCGCTGCCCAGAAAGATGCACACACATCAACGACACCCACTGCAGGTGACTTGAAGAGCAAACTAAAAAGATTTTGGTTTAACAGAACGGGACTGAGCACAGTGGCACATTCACAAACAGGTAAAAACTGGATCTTAGTTCCGTCTTCGCCCTCAGTGACATGTTATTTCAGTTGGTCATTAAATGTAATTGATATCATGTTGAAGATTGTTAAATATATGATAAAATAATATAACTTTTGGGTTCACTACCCCTTTAAAATAATGAAAGAGTGAGCCAACCATGAATGAAGCAGCTGTTTCTTGACGCTGTAGTTATCCCAAACGCCTGCTTCTGCCGCCACCATTGGTTCACCTGGGAAGAAGAGAAGTCAGTCAGTTCACCAAGAAGTGGCTGATTAAGCAGCATCTCGAATCAGACTGGTCATGGGCAGTGCGTCACCTGTACTGAGGTCCACTCCCACCAGCTGGCCGGACTCCTTGTACTCAGTCTGCAGCTTCACCAGCGTCTCCATGGGGTCGTAGCCAGAGTTCTGGGCCAGAACCTACAGTCAGGAGCAGAAGAACATGAGATAGGGCCCAGTCGATGAGGGAATCAGGAGGCTGTCAGTAAATTCAGAGAGATGGGGAGGAGGTCAGAGTGAATTCAGAGATGGGGAGGTCAGAGTGAATTCAGAGAGATGAGGTCAGAGTGAATTCAGAGAGATGAGATCAGAGTGAATTCAGAGAGATGAGGTCAGAGTGAATTCAGAGAGATGAGGTCAGAGTGAATTCAGAGAGATGAGGTCAGAGTGAATTCAGAGAGATGAGGAGGTCTCACCTTGGGAATGATGAGGAGAGCGTCTGCGAAGGCCTGCACTCCCAGCTGGGCTCTTCCCTTCACCTTGGGCTTGTGCTTCACCAGGGCGTCGGCCGCTGCCATCTCAAACGCCCCCGCCCCGGACACCACGCACCCTGCAGCGGTACACACCAGCGGCCGGTCAGTAACAGGGAGGTCGACTCAACGACCCCTCAAGAAGCGACCCCCAGATCAGGGCATTCAAAGCCACCCATCGGGTGTTAAGATTCAAACACATGCCGCCTGTCCACATTGGGAGGAATGGTGTGGATGAACACGCATCTTTGTGAATTCCAGATTTACACAGAAAACTAATGATTCAATCATGGACCTATAATTGATAGATGGTGAAGGTAAAAATCTTCTCTAAATCACTTCTAGCATTTTGTACTGATCCGCTGAATACATGTATGGAGACGAGGATTCTCCTAATGCAGAGGTACAGAGCAGAGTTACTGTAGCACAGAAGTAAGACCAGAGAGAGCCACACTAGCGTCCCTGGGTGTTCTCCGTGCAAGACAGTGTAGTGTAACCAAAGCTTTAACTGGTTAGGCATTTGGGGAAACCAGAGACGTGGGCATTTTGGAAAGAGGCATTTTCTCAAGTAGAGAAATATACGCGGTGAAGGCGTTATTTTGTCCCCCTGAACAAGCAGATGAATGGCGCCTCCAGCCGCTCACCGTCTTCGATGGCGTTCTTGACGGCACGCAGCCCGTCCCTGACGGCATCTTTGATCTGTGTGAGGGTGTGCTTGTTGGGCCCCTTCACCAGCAGGGTCACCGAGCGAGGGTTACCACACTTCTCCACAAACGTGTACTTCTCCTCTCCCTGTAGAGAGACGCGCCGTCACGGTTAGAGACTGACTAGTGCATCTGACAGCAGGAAGGCAAAAGCTAGTCGTTTAAAACACTCACTGAGCATGCAAACTTAAAGAGATGGTCAACACTCACCAGTGTGTGTTCGTACACAAGACCGGCATGCCCCAAGCACTCTGGAGTGAGGTCATCAACGGAGTTCATTGCAATGCCACCGCAAGCTAATGTGAGTCTGCAACCAGAGACAAGCATGTGACACTTTGGTTAAGTTTGTCCCTCATCATGTGCTCTAGAGGAATTTATCCATCCTTTACCCATTAATGTGGTACACATTTAAGATAAGGAGACAGCTGACCAGGTCGTCAACCTCGCTAGTGACTGGTGGTACCATTAGATTGTGTCAGAGGTTAGTCTATTCACAAGTCGCCGTACCTCTCCATGTTCCTCCTCTTCGCCCTGCGCAGAGCAACAATGCCTTCCTTGGCGAGGGAGTCCAGAGAGAATGGATCAATGCCCTACGAAAGACCAATTGGAAAATAGGGAAAACATTAATGTTTCAATATTAAAGAGCAAAGAGACAGTGAGAAGGCATTAAGCACCGCAACATGAGCTCAACAACAGAGGGCCACACTCCCTTGTTGAGTGCAATTTTTTGGGGGGGAGGTCTTCTGTCATGTACCATCCAACTGGGTACATTTATTCAAAAGATTCACTTAAAATAAACTGTTCAATGTTCAATTTCCCTGTCGACCCACTTTACACCGAAGCTCTGCTGTAACAGGGTGGGATTTGGATTAAAAGTCCAGCCGCATAATTAACGGTTGCATTTTGATCCCTGGCCTAGAACGACGAACAAAGTCCTCTGCATCCAAGTCCTTAACACCACCGTGTATTCTACCTGCAGGGTGGCAGCACCCCATGTAAAGCAGCAGTGACCTCCCAAGCCCACCTTCTGGTTGATGACCACAAAGCCCTTCTTCCCGTCCGGACAGACGGTTTTCTTGAGCGCGATGATCTTCTGCACACGCTCCTCGATGAACTTCCTCTCTGCCGACACAAGCTTCTCGCGGTCCTCTGCGCTCTTGTAGAAGAAGCCGGAGTTGACCTCCGTTTTCTCGTACTCCAGAGACAGGTTGCAGGTCAGCACGAAGGCGTCCTCCACCCTCTTCTTCATGTCTGGGTGTCGTGCACCGTGGTCCAGGACCAGCCCTCTGATCAGCCTAGTGAGTCAACCACAGAGACGCTCATACAACACTAGTTGGATAGTAGAACTAGAGGTGGGAATCTCTTAGCACCTCACGATTCGATTCCAATTCAGAGGTCAACGATTCGATTCTAAAACGATAATCGATGCAACTATTTTTTTATGTACATTTCCATGCATGATTTTCAAAAATATATATAGCCTACATCCGAGTTAGCATCACTTCCTACTTTTGTGATGCTCATTAAAGACAAACAGATTAATGACCTCATCTATTATTGTATATTAGATAGCCGGTTCTCTGTGCAGAGAACCCGCAGGCAGCAAGGAGTTTTCTGTAGCGCTCTGCAGCAAGCCAACAAATAATTCTGACTATTAATTATCTGCATCAAAACCGAATCAGTCGAGAAAATCATGATGCATCGAAGAATCTATTATTCCCCCCCCTCCCCAGGTTAAACTATTGACTAATTGTTTAGACAAATGCATGAAACCATTTTTAGACTAGGAGCAGCCACAGCATATTGAAACCAAGGGTGAGCATGCAGCCTCTGCAGACTCACTGAGTGTCGCTGTCCGTCTTGTGCCTCATCTCCATAATCTCCACCATGTAGAGGTCAATGGACTCGTTGGGAACAGCGATGGCCAGCACAGCATCTACAACAGCCTAAGGACGAGACAGGAGGTGTAGTCCCGTTACCAGAATCGAAAAGGTACTACTAAAATGTGTTCATTATTGATAATTACCGATACCCATGTTATGCTTTTCATTCAGATAACCTTAAAGGGCCCATTGCATGCTATTTTATGGATGCTTATATACAGGCGTCAGTGGGCCTTAATTCAGTATTTGAAGACGTTCAAGAAATTCAGCCTAGGTGGCAGCCACTACGAGCCAGCCCCACAATGAGCTTTCCACAAACGGGCCGTTTTCAGAGGCGGGTCCAGGTGGAGTGTGGGGGCGGGTCCAGGTGGAGGGTGGGGGTGTGGACCTGAGCAGCTTGTGGCCACGGTACCATGGCTAGTGTTTACAGTGGATGTATCACAATGGCGAGGCACACAGCGTTTGGCCGTATTTTGTAAATATTCTAGAACACTGTCCTGGAGCTTCTCAGACATCTCTGGTTCTTCCACTTCAATCTGAAGTAGACTACAGACTGAACCGCGACATGCAGGGGGAAGGAATTATTGCCCGGGATCCCCACTGCTCGCTGCCGCGGTGCAGCACTAGTCAGCAGCCCTACAGCCCGGCGTCGAGGGACCGCTGCGATAGCGAGCGTCGGGCAGCGGGGAACCCGGGCAATAATTCCTTCCTCCTGCATGTCGTGGTTCAGTCTGGACTTCAGAGAGTCAAAGCCAAAGTTCCTTTCCCCCCAATTCCTTCTCCTTCATGGCGGAGATAACCCCACACCACCACGAGTCTCGTTGTGGAAATACCAGAGACGTCAGAGAACCCGACGCATTAGTCTTTTCACCAAATATAAGCTTTCTTGTGTTATGGTGTAACCGTAGCGTGTTATTCGCCATAACACCAACAGCAGAACGGTTATCCAGATAATAAAAGGAGTAAAGTACAACACTCCCCTAACAACAGTGTGTGTCACACGCGCGGGCGGTCGTAGCTCATCTTCTCATTGGCGGGCCAATGTCTCTGGGCGGGCAAAGCAGAGAAAGGGGAGGTAACATTTCCCCTTATTACGAAATAAGGGGAAAGCTCCCAAATCGGCGCTTTTAGACTTCTCTTTTTCAAAGACGGAGCAAGATACCTACTGCTCGTTATACACCTAATGTAATTTTTAGCTACTTTGGGACCATATGCAGGCAAGGGGAACCCATATTAATGTTAAAAACGTCATAAAGTGACATTTGCATGTCATGTGCCCTTTAACGCCAAAAATCAATAAACAAACTTTGGAACATGTGTACTGATCCGCTGAATACATTTATGGAGACAAGGATTCTCCTAATGCAGAGGTACAGAGCAGAGTTACTGTAGCACAGAAGTAGGAGACCAGAGAGAGCCACACTGGCGTCCCTGGGTGTTCTCTGTGCAAGACACAGTGTAGCGTACCCAATCATTTAACTGGGCAATAAGGGAGACCCATTCACAATTATGGTACATTTGTATAGTCAGAAAGACATATGCATCCATTTGATTTCTTCAAAACTAAAAGAAGTTGACCACAACATGATGACCTTCCTGATGTCAGTTCCTCCATGCTCACCTCAGTTAGGAGGTCAGCCAGCTCTTTGTGGACCTTGGTTCTGAGGGAGGTGCGTGCTACGCTGATTAGAGTCTCCCTGTCCATCTCTTGCACCACCTTCACCTCCTCCAGGAAGGCCAGGGCCTTCTCCTTGGCTGCCTCGAAGCCCTCGGCAATGATCCTGGGATGGAGGCCCTGGGTAGGCGCGGACCGGGAGAAATCAGTACAGCCACTGAAGTCAAACATATTACAGTAAGCATTGAGTGGTTTATGACATTGAGACCCTGTACGATACAAGTGTTTTACTGTGAGGTATCTTGGATTATGGTTGGAAAAAAAAGGAAACATCAGTGTTGGGCATCATTTGGGCATTTCAGGGCATCATTTGTACAACAGAGCCTTTAATTTGACTGCAATTCAAACATGTAGGTAATTTATTCCCTCCGCAACAAAAACCAATGAAGTGCTTAACCCCTGAGCTGTAGTCAGTGTGGGCGCTTTGCCAGCCTGAGCCCCTACCTCTGACACGTAGAGGTCAGCCTGCTTCAGCAGTTCACCGATGATGAGGACATTAGAGGTGGTCCCGTCTCCCGTGATGTCATCCTGCGCCGTGGCAACCTTAGCAATGAGCGTTGCAGTGGGATGCTGAATTTGCTTTGGGAACAAAAAAAAAACAAAAAAAACAAAACACTCAATACTCAATCAAGAGCAAGACTGGCAATCTTGAGCCAACTTCCAGACAGTGAGAAAACTAGGTCTGTCAAGTTTTGGTCGATATGCACTTGACCAAACTCATTGGTCGGACAGATGAGCCGTTCATACAGAGAAATCGATTCTTAATCCATTAATTTCACGTGCGTGAAGGACAAATTCACTCTGACGCATTTCAATTTGAGTGTTGGGCTATATTGTGTTCGAAATAACCGTATAAATCAAAATAGTCAAGGCTCTGTAGTTTCCATTTTAATAGAATATAAGAATTAAATAAATTATAATACAAGCGCTCCGTTTTTCACAACTTTTACATCTCCCAACTTAAGGAAGACTGCTAGTCGTAAACAACATCTCTGCTATTTATTAAGATGAGTTAAACATATGCAGGCAAAAAAAAGTCTGCCATAAGTAATTTATATTTATTTACTGAAAGCTGCGTCAACTTTCCTGTTCTACGCACGATTACTTGAATGTGAAACTTTCTGAATTGGCACCATGGCTCATCACAGCAACCTCCATTTGGACCATGTATCAAACGCAGAACAACGGGTTGTTTCTCTACTACACGTCCCTGAGTGGATCGTCTGGTGTGTGACCCACTTTACTTCATATTGAAGCTCTGCTGTAAACAAGTCAGACATGGACAGAGAGTGGATCTGAAACCCACGACTTTCTCTGCACAGCGTGATATTCAGGTGTAGAGCACCTGGAGTAGAACACACTGTGGCCGATTAAATTAATCTAGAGATAACGTGCACATTTGTCTTGACAATCGGTTGGTCACAGAGTTGGTCGAATTTCAGTCACCCAAGATTATCTTAAGTTGACTTAAGCCCTAGAAAAACATGTAATCCTGTGTAATTCAATTGTGTCCTATTCTGTTGAATACATTGAGTGAAAACGTTCCTCAATGCAGAGGTACAGAGCAGAGTTATTGCAGAATAGAAGACCCTCCTAACACCCCTGGGTGTTCTCTGTGCAGAACCTTTTAAACGGGGCTCTTCAACTTATAGGTTTTCTGTGGTACAGCCTGCGGGTTAAGATCAGATCATTCAGGGCTGCAGTAAGTGAAAAGTATCACTACCTAAACTTACACAGAAATAAAGCAGTATACCCCTTTCACACCCGTGCAGAATATAAAGAAAACCTAGAATCCCCGTCAAGAGACCCACCCGATATACCTGCATGGAAATACGACCTAGCACCATGCTAACAATAGGGGTGTGGTTACATAGCAATCAGTTTCTGAATAGATGAATAGTAGAATAAAACAATGCGATAAGTATTTCATCCATCTAGTGCTTACCATCTCGTGTAACAAAACATTGCCATCTTTGGTCAACTTGATGTCGCCTGCACCGGAGACCAGCCTGCGGTAGAGAAACGCAGGTGTCAATATCTGTTTCTGAAGCCAGGATATAGAGCATTTGATTGATTTAAGCCAAATTAGAGTCATAGTTAAACTGACTGAACTGTTCACGTACATTTATTTGACTGTGCGTTAGTTATTCACATTTGACTCATTTGAGGTGTCAAAATATATCACTGTTATACCAACCCGCTACTGTCTTTCTTAAATAGTTGATAGTATCATAGCATCATATTTTCAGAGAAAACAGATATCAGGAGCATTCAAACAAGACTAATTAAAACCACCCCGAAATAGAACCAATCCTGAAGTCGCTGCTCTCAAGACATGGCTTGCCGAGGTGCGTATGCTAGCCCTATCCCGTGGAGCTAGCCCTAGCCAGCGGAGCTAGCCCTAGCCAGTGGGTCGGAGGAGCCGTGACACGGCAGCGTGCCGGGCAGGGACCCGCTAGCGACAGGATGCTAATGCTGATACTTTAGCTTGAAACTACCACTCAGGAGCGGTGATTATAGTACAGGTGATTGTTCAAAATACGACACGAATCCTTAATCCATAGCAGAAGGGCCAACACATTTGCAAAGCCACTTCACACATGGTTCTCAGCATAGCCAACATCATCTAGTTAGCGCATAGCTTAGCATTAGCACGCGTGCTCAACAAAGGTCCGGCTGTGCGCTGCGTGCAGCGGGACTCACATCTTCATGGTGCCTTTCGGACCCAGGTTGCTCTTCAGCACGTCCTGGAGCCCGCGGGCCGCGCTGATGTTGACCGCAAGGGCGGCATGGGCGCGGGCCACTTCGGCTTTCGGGTTCAGGGACTTTATGGCCGACATGGTGGAGCAGGAGAGCCAGCGACAGAGCGATGTTCCGCCGGTAGGGAGTCTAGACTGCTTGGCCTAGGAGGCTCGCGGAAAGGGAGAGATCTTCCAGAAGCATCCACCACGTGTTTTTGGTCACGCCCTTAAAGACTCGCCCATGGTGTGTCTTATTGGTTCAAGCGTGAG
The DNA here is from genome assembly GCA_900302595.1 of Gadiculus argenteus. Classification (NCBI taxonomy): domain Eukaryota; kingdom Metazoa; phylum Chordata; class Actinopteri; order Gadiformes; family Gadidae; genus Gadiculus; species Gadiculus argenteus. Next base: position 14,259 of record OMLJ01114138.1, read on the forward strand.
TCAATCATACGTTCGTAATCATTTAAACTCATTAAACGATTAATATGACAAACATTTGGATATGTATTATGTGTGACGCATCCCCTCGCCGTAGTTCCCTATCCTGTAGCTAGTTGAAAGAGAATATCAGATGGATCCAGCAGATGATTCACTTTATGTAATGGTCTGTCTGTCTTAGGAAAACATTAATATGCACAGATATGGCATTGTGTAAAAGAGTAGTGATGTGGTTTAATACTCTTTACACATTTTTAGAGTCAGACCACGTCATGGGTTCATGAACCACTTCGATCTCAGCCAAACTAAATGAGAAAACATACATTTATTTTGCATCAAATGTTTTATTTAATATTTACAACTAATCTTAATAATCCACTGCATTTCACCTCTGCCACATGGAGAGGTTAACATCACACATAATTTACAAATAGACTGACCGGGCAATAGTAGCTGTGCCAGCTATTCACATCAGAAATCGTTCTGCATTTTGTTACTGACACATTTCAGAACGTGCCGGAAATCATGAGTTGCTCAACTCTACAAGAGACTAGAAGCCTCCGTTATGGTCCTCTCTAAGACTTCAACAATTACAACGGCGGTTTCTGATTAGACCGCGACCACAACGAAAAAATAAGTCGTAGCGTTGATCAGTCGCTTTGCAGCCGAATGCACTGGGGTTGCTAAATTACCGGAGTGATACGAGGGACGTGAATCAGAGATTACAGACATTACAGTCATTTTCACATAAATCCCATAGATTCACGCGTTAACATTTGCGTGGCCAACAGTGGCCTATTCCATAAATAACGAACGGTCCCTTATAGGCTAAATGTTTACGTTATTTTTCTTCCTAAATAAATCTGGTGTAATTTAGTAAAATGTGCAACATTTCAAGTGTTGTAGCCTACTACATACACAAATGGAAATGGTGTTGAAACGGAATTGATCTGTATAAAACATTTTTTAGAGCGCTGCATTATGGTGCGCGTCTGCGCGACCAATTGTCTGTGCGTCTGTGCCTGTTGCGCGTCTCTCAGGACGCGGCAGGTTGTCTCTAATGATCAGTGGATACAAGTTGATGCAGTTTGCGGCACGTTGAGCGCTAAAATGTATATTAGGCGATTTATGAAGCATCAATTAAGCGTTGGTTTCCCCTCCCAAAAATCCAAACACAAGGTATCGATTACAAAGTAAGTCCAAAGACGGTTGTTTTGACTTTTGAGGTTGTTTTGGTTTGCATCAGATGACGCATTCAGTCAGTGTCTTTGCTAGCGACTTGTTTATTGCGTTGCTGGACAGCGTGGAACAATGCCTATTTTTCTCTCACAATGCAATCTGGGCTATAAAGTCACAACGCGCACGTCCATACCCCCCTGGATAATACGAATCAGGGGTCTAAACGCGCAGGTCGCTTGGCAGCCCTGCTGATATTATTTGCTTGGGGCCCCAACAGACTGTCAGATCGCAAAGGGATACTTGTTAAACAACTGAACATGGTTGTTATTTTATATATTTGTCTAATGAAATCTAATTAAAATCTTTGGGCAGATCTTTTTTCTGAAGAGAATGGGTAACCCCTGGCAACAAATGCTAATAGAATTCTGGTCCCCAATGGTTGATATCCTGATGTGTTTAGTAATATCCACCACTTAAAACTAAACAGCATTTTAATCAAAACATTTCTAAGTGATTAAGATCCAACCAGCTTTTGTTCCATAAGCTAAACACAACCAAGGTTATTATACCCTAATAGCACACACGTCAAAAACCCTTGCTTTTATTGTTTTAAAATGTGACACTGAATATAAGACAGAAGTCTACTCATTCATTACTCCATCAATAATACATTTCTACATTTGGGAGGAAAGACCATGTGTGTTCAATTGCTTGGGCATGTCAAAGCTGGCTGAGCCACTTGCATTTAAAGGAAAACGACTTCCACAGAGGATTTAATACCCAGCTGGATGGTACAAACAAAAGATCATACTAGACAAATAATCCACATCATCATCATTATCATCATTGTCGTCAAAAGTAAACTCAGAAGTTTGCTTATAATGCCTTTCAGAGGTTGGAAACTTGGTTTATCAAATCCTGAACGAATAGATATATTCTCATAATGAATGATCACAGCTTGTCATTGATTAGTCACAGAACATCTGCAATATGTCCTTTCATCAAATCACCATTTTAGGCCAACAACGGAGGAGAGAAAATATAAGACAACCAAAACAAAGAAAAGGAACAGGCGATGACGTGTTTCATTTCAGTGTCACTTCACTCTCAGTAGATCAACAGGGGCGACTGGAACGTGGTTGGTTGGTGGTTAGTTTGTTCCTGGCCGGGGTGTCACTTCAAGGGTGAACCCATCATAGGAATCATAATTCTGGACTCCATGTGCTGGATGAGAGGAACTGAGGGAGGGGGGTAAAAGGCTCTTAGGAACTCATCTCGGAGACACAACACCCACCACCACTAACTGAGGCTTACCTGTGTAGTAGACCACCTCATCCCAACCATCATGATGCCAGGCTGCGTTCCTCGTGTCCTCTCTCGACTGGAGATCTTTGTAGGCTGAAATGGACGGACATTTCAAATAACATTTTAAAAGGAATTGGTCAACCCCTCAATCACATGACAGAATCAGTCACTAGTGCTGCGGTGTGTTACAACACACAGTCATTGGAGTGATACCATGAGGATTAATCATCCCATGTCAAGAGAGCCATGGGAATTCAGCTCACCCCATAGGTGGTGGACCATGTAGAGATCTCCAATCTGGGAGAAGAAGCCTCCCACTGCCTCGCTGTTCTGCTGGCGGAACTCTATGGCACGGGCCCTGTGGACCACAGCGGTTGGTGCACATGAGAAGCATCTCCCACCCATGAGGATTAAGGCCCAGAGATAATGTGAATGCGTTTTCATAAATCCACTTATTAATAACCCAATTGTTTTTATCCTCTTATTATTATACTCCTATTATTGCAGTTTGATGATTTCATCCATATTGTCATGCTTACAATCACCCTGGTCCATTTTATGATGTGATTATGGATCGTTTACAGCACAAATCTCATTGTTTTATGAATTAAGTATTACATAAGTAAAATTAAATTAATTATATAGCCTATGTTCCACTCATGCATGGATGGACGAGCAAGGAATACCGTGAATGTGGCTTCTAACACCTGAAAAAGGCAACAGTATCTCAGTGGTCGTCCTCAATGGTTTAAAAAACAAGAAATTATTCAGAAAAATGCATCAGGTCAACTCCAGTATCAGGAAAGGTAATTTCGTACCAGTAGTTTCCCCACTCGATCATAGTACCTGGCTGAAAGACAGAGCAGAGATGGAGCGCATTAGGTGGTGTTTACATTAAGAAAAAAACATCTTGCAGAATTGGATTACAAGCAAACAGCAACAGACAATAGGTATGCTAAATCATAGAACTTCCAACAACTTAAAATAACCCATTCAATACAATTTCCATTACAGCTCTTAAAGAAATCCACAGTAAATAATGAATCCATACATCAGTGCAACTGAAGCCAGAGAGCAATTGGTCTGATCACTGGAAAACTATGTTTACAGTATCACTACATTCTTCTGAATATGTGGTGTTAAGGAGATGAAGGCACAGCCACAAGAAGCAGCCCAGGCATTAAAGGACAATTCTGGTATTCAACACATTGAGCCCTTTCTGGATTGTCTAGGATGAAATAGAGTGGTTGACACCGAAATGTTGACTATTGGTCCTGTCTCGGGTATTTGGCTCATTTTCAAATCGCCCCTGCCTGCTTCAAAATGGCTATATATTGTGCATTCACACAACTCTGTCCTTAGAACAACCCTAAATGTTCGTTTTCAGAAATGTGCAACTCACCGAGTGGTTAGTGGTGTTTGTTGTTTTTCCAAATCAAGTATCGTAGTAAAATACAGTTCCCGTCATGTTTCATGCTGTAAATCCCATTGAAACGGAAACCGTACCGGAAACATGGCTGTTTACATCCGGTTGTAGTCTGTTCGCTCGGTTCTAGCCCTACTGTTGAGATGGAGAACCGAGCGAAAAGACTACAACCAAATGTAAACAGCCCAGTTTCCATTTCCTGTTCGGTTTCCGTTTCAATGGGATTTACAAAATGCCAAATAAAACACAACAGAAACTGTATTTTGCTATGATATTTGATTTGGAACATCAAAGAACACCAGTAATCACTAAGTGAGTTGCACATTTCTGAAAACAAACATTTAGGGTTGTTTTAAGGACAGGGTTGTGGGTTGTGAATGGGTTGTGAAT
>OMLJ01114145.1:0-13514 GCA_900302595.1 Gadiculus argenteus
AGCATTGGTGATAGCCCACTAGTTGGATTTTACTAAAACATATTTGTGTGGAGCTGATGTGTGTCTGTGGTTGTTACTGTGTGGAGCTGATGTGTGTGTGTGTCTGTGGTGTGTGTCTGTGTGTTGTGTGTGTGTGTGTCTGTGGTTGTTACTGTGTGGAGCTGATGTGTGTGTCTGTGGTTGTTACTGTGTGGAGCTGATGTGTGTGTCTGTGGTTGTTACTGTGTGGAGCTGATGTGTGTGTGTCTGTGGTTGTGTGTCCATCAGGTGTGGGGTGATGAGCAGTCGGACTTTGTGTGTAACACCAACCAGCCGGGCTGTAAGAACGTGTGCTACGACCACGCCTTCCCTATATCCCACGTGCGCTTCTGGGTGCTGCAGATCATCTCGGTGGCCACGCCCACGCTGCTGTACCTGGGCCACGTCCTCCACGTCATCCACGCTGAGCGCAAGGCGAGTCCCGGGACACGCAGTCTGACTCACTACCCCCGCCCTGACCCACTAGCCCTGCTCTGAGGCCCGTACCCTAGTGTACCCTAACCCTAACACAGTGTACCCTAACCCTAACACAGTGTACCCTAACCCTAACACAGTGTACCCTAACACAGTGTACCCTAACCCTAACACAGTGTACCCTAACCCTAACACAGTGTACTCTAACACAGTGTACCCTAACCCTAACACAGTGTACTCTAACACAGTGTACCCTAACCCTAACACAGTGTACTCTAACACAGTGTACCCTAACCCTAACACAGTGTACCCTAACCCTAACACAGTGTACTCTAACACAGTGTACCCTAACCCTAACACAGTGTACCCTAACCCTAACACAGTGTACTCTAACACAGTGTACCCTAACCCTAACACAGTGTACCCTAACCCTAACACAGTGTACTCTAACACAGTGTACCCTAACCCTAACACAGTGTACCCTAACCCTAACACAGTGTACCCTAACCCTAACACAGTGTACCCTAACCCTAACACAGTGTACCCTAACACAGTGTACCCTAACCCTAACACAGTGTACCCTAACCCTAACACAGTGTACTCTAACACAGTGTACCCTAACCCTAACACAGTGTACCCTAACCCTAACACAGTGTACTCTAACACAGTGTACCCTAACCCTAACACAGTGTACCCTAACCCTAACACAGTGTACCCTAACCCTAACACAGTGTACCCTAACCCTAACACAGTGTACCCTAACACAGTGTACCCTAACCCTAACACAGTGTACCCTAACCCTAACACAGTGTACCCTAACCCTAACACAGTGTACCCTAACCCTAACACAGTGTACCCTAACCCTAACACAGTGTACCCTAACCCTAACACAGTGTACCCTAACCCTAACACAGTGTACCCTAACCCTAACACAGTGTACCCTAACCCTAACACAGTGTACCCTAACCCTAACACAGTGTATCTGATTGTGTTCTGCTGTCCTGTGAAACATGGGGTTTCCAGCTGTGTGTTTAGACACACTGTAAACCAGAGTTTAGAACCTGGGTTCTGTTTGTTAAGGAACTCAAAGCCTCGGCAAACAGTCGATGATTCAGATTCTCCCCTCCACCTTCTTGGAGAAAACAAACAAGAAAGGGTGACAAGATTCACCAGAACATCTTTCATCTAACAGAAAAACATGGATGGAATGGGGCGGCAGTGGCTCCGAAGGTAGAGCGGGTTGGCTGGTAACCAGAAGGTTGCTGGTTGGATCCTCCGGCTCCTCCCGGCTGAGTGTGGAGGTGTCCCCGAGTGAGACGCCTCACCCTGACTGCTCCTGACCAGCTGGCTGTCTCCCTGCGAGGCTGACTCCGCCGTCAGTGTGTGAATGTGTGTATGAACCGTTGTAAGTTGCTTTGTCCTTTAACATTCCACAGGTGAGACTGAAGATCCAGAAGCAGGCGGAGCTGGACGACGAAGCCAACCTGTTCCTGAGGAAAGGCTACAAGTTCCCCAAGTACAGCCACAGCAACGGCAAGATCAACCTGCGGGGCAGCATCCTGCGCAGCTACGTGCTCCACCTGGGGGCCAAGATCCTCCTGGAGCTGGGCTTCATCCTGGGCCAGTACTTCCTGTACGGCTTCACGCTGCAGGCCCGCTACGTCTGCAGCATGGCGCCCTGCCCGCACAAGGTGGACTGCTTCCTCTCCAGACCCACGGAGAAGTCCCTGTTCATCTGGTTCATGCTGGTGGTGGCCTGCGTGTCCCTCCTGCTCAGCGTGGTGGAGCTGATCCACCTGTGCGTGAAGGCGACGGGCGAGTGCATGGCCCGGCGGCAGGACTACACCGTCACCCCCGTCACCCCGCCGCTGGTGGAGAGGAAGGCCTTCAAGAGCGGAGAGCAGATGATCCAGGACCACTACAACCTGGAGCACCAGGAGAGCAGGGGGCCCGGCGTGGCCAAGGGGGGTGTGGGCGCTGCGCTGAACGGCGTGGCTAAAGCCTCCTGGTCTGAGGACAACAACACGGGGGAGGTCCACATTTAGCCGCTTCAGGAGGTCCATGCTCAGCCCTGCTTCATTACTCTGTTAGTCTCAGGAGGCTGTCTGATGGAGAGCTGATGACCTGACCTAATCTGGTAACTGATTGGTTAATGCTTACATTTTGCCAGATTATTGGTTATTGTTTGCCCAGGTATAAAAATATATAAGTCAACGTTTTGCATGTCTGTGTGTATATCAGGTTCAGCCTACTGGCTGATATACTGTCGATCAATATACTGTAGGTTTGACTGACTTTTGATTTTCTATGTCTATACACATTACAAAAATAAATGTCATTCATTGGTTTCTTTGGCTATTATTTATACTGTCTTCAACTGAAAAATGCTGACATTCCTTTAAGCTGCTGGCGAAGGCTGTGGGCAGAGACATGTAAGGATTCAACTCTCTACATAACATGTCCTTTGTATGGGTTCAAGGTCCCTGCCATTAAAACCACCACATGTGATATATAATATATCTAAACAATGGAAATAAAACCTAGTACAAATATGTAGTACTTTTGATTGATGAAATACGTAGCTAAAGGGATATTTTGATCCAAAGCCTCAAAACTCAATTCAAGACCACTTGCTAACGCATTTAGTAGCTATACATGCAATCAAATGAAATTACCAATTAATCATGCTTCGTGCTATGATAATTTTAGAATAGTAAATATTAAACTGGATTTAATAATGTGTACAATAGATAAATGTGAAGCAGAGGATAAAAACGTGTGGACATTTGAGTGGTTAAAGTGTTCTGTTATAATTAACACCTGTCAATAATTACTTTCCAGTGTTTCCAGTGTCTGCGAACTCTTGTCTGAGTTTGCGGCTGATCTGCTGATTTGGTGAATGTGAGCACCTGACGGCCGCCCAGATGTGTTGCAACGCCCTCCCCCAGCCCGGCGGTTCAACCACCAACTCCAAGGTCCACCTCAGTTAGCAGAGTGTTCCTGGCCCAGCCACACTGTTCCCCCCAGTGAGCCGGTAAGACAACTCTCTGCTCTTCCTCACACTAATCGAACGGTAGGCTTTGATCACATTTGGAAAACAAATAACAACATTGACATGTTTTCTTTTCTGTTTTCTATTTTTTTATTTAATTAATGTTTAATGTTAAATAGCTGATATTACCATCATACGTTATTGTTAATAGTACGTTAATAGTTTTCTTTTTTCATATCTATATATCTATATCTATAGATATAGATATATAGATATATATTCAACCTATATCATTCATACGTTTAATCATGGAATCAATGGATCAATGGAACAAACCGGGAAGGTGTTATTTATGACCAATGACGAACAACTCAAGGACATTGACTGTACTGTATAACATACGTAATAGTTGACTTGCTGCCACTATTTCATGGAGGGTATAAAGTAATTTGTTTTAGGGGCAGTCTCAACTGAATAATGTATTTAAGTACCAATTTTATTTAAAAGTAAAAAGGTAAAAAATGAAAGATAAAAAGGTATGGACCGATTCGGAATGAGATTATACATTATTTTATGTGAACAATTAATTGCTTGTTGTTTAGCATCTTCTATAACATGTTCAAAATTAGTACTTAAACAAGAAGGTTATTTTGTTTCATTTTGGACTCTTTGAACAGCTGTTATTTCCTCCCATCCCTCTTCACACAGAGCAATAACTAGCGCTCCTACAACATGGGTGATTGGGGCTTCCTATCCTCCCTGCTGGACAAGGTCCAGTCCCACTCCACGGTCATCGGGAAGATCTGGATGAGCGTGCTGTTCCTGTTCCGGATCATGGTTCTGGGGGCCGGGGCGGAGAGCGTCTGGGGAGACGAGCAGTCGGGCTTCCTCTGCAACACGCAGCAGCCCGGTTGTGAGAACGTGTGCTACGACTGGACCTTCCCCATCTCACACATCCGCTTCTGGGTGATGCAGATCATCTTCGTGTCCACGCCCACCCTCCTCTACCTGGGCCACGTCATGCATGTCACACACAAGGAGAACAAGCTGAGGGAGAAGCTGGCCAGCCCCGGGGGCAGTGGCATACACAAGCTCCCCAAGTACACCAACGAGAAGGGCAAGGTGAAGCTCAGGGGCAACCTCCTGGGCAGCTACCTCGCCCAGCTGGGCGCCAAGATCCTCATCGAAGCCGCCTTCATCGTGGGCCAGTACTACCTGTACGGCTTCGTCATGGTCCCCATGTTCCCCTGCTCCAAGAAGCCCTGCCCCTTCACCGTGGAGTGCTACATGTCCCGGCCCACCGAGAAGACCGTCTTCATCATCTTCATGCTGGTGGTGGCCTGCGTGTCCCTGCTGCTCAACGTGGTGGAGGTGTTCTACCTGCTACTGAGCAGGACCCGGTGTTCCTCCAAGAAGCGCTCGCACATGATCACGTCCGCTCAGCACCCGGCTCAGCTCTCAGCCCCCACGTGGCCCACGGCGGAGGACGCCCGGCGGCAGAACAAGATGAACATGGACTTTGAGAGCCAGAGCACAGGAGGGAGCCTCAACGGCGCCAAGGAGGAGAAGCAGCTCCTGAGTGGCCACTAGGTCACCAAGCAGCAGTGTTGGTTCTGTTGTATTTATTTAGTATCTCTAAGGTCCAAGTGGCCTCTTCACAGCAAACATTAGACAGAATGGAATGTGTTTTCAAGTAATAAAATATTAAATGCTCACGAACACGTTGGTGAAATGTTGCATTGTGGTTTTGGACGGTGTTGAGATGTTGAGACATGAACTTTTTTGCAAGATTGTTATTACAGTATTTTCTACTGGTGCATTATGGGGATTTGAATGTAGCTATATATGTACAGTATATGTATATGTATGTATATAGCTTAGGTATGGTTTATATATTATTTTAACTAACTAACGTTTATGTGATGGAACCTTTAAATTGAGATGTTACAGATTTATTTTCTTATATGGACTTAATAATAAATAATACAACTTTTAATATGTTTTCTTTATGGAACATTTAATGATGACAACTGTCTCTTTGTATTGTCAAATCCTGATATGTCTTTAAATTAATAAAGTTTCCTGGGGAAAAAGATTCTGTATTCCACTTGTTTTTTAAATAATCAAACTGATTTGTGGTAGATGATAAACCACAGTTAAGTTATACCAGAACTACAAGTAGTTTGATATAGTGTTAACATAAACTATGTGTGACTCATCCTTAGTCAGACAGAAGTGCACAAACATAATCTGTATTTTATTGATCCATGGATACATTTATTTCACAAGCAACATAATCCAATGATGAATTAAATAAACTATATAATACAAATACATATTAGAGAGAGAGAATACTTTAAAATGGATGAATAAATAATTAAACATGTCTAATGTCTATGCAGATTTGTATTTTTTCACATTGACCTAGAAATTACCTAGAAATTATAAATGTGATCAATGTTTATTTCATCATACATAAACTGAACAATTCATATTTTTATGACCAACCAAATATTCTACTAACATTAATTTACTAAAGGACGGGTGCACCCTATCATTTTCTCTGTCAATCATTAACCTTCACAATCATCAGGGTTTAGCCCTCGAATGTATTTGCTCCAGATTTATCATTTCTAGATCCCATGACACCGTAACTCCACAGCTAAAGTTCAGTGTGCTGTAGAACACACAGCACCTGTAGCTCCAAGGCCAGGAGCCTGCTGTCGTTTCACCACCGGACTTAAAAAATAAGGTAGTGTTTGTCGGTTATTTTTGCCTTAATCCCAGAATAATCTCTTAATTCACATGAGCGTGTTTTACATAGATAGTGCTTCTTCACGTTGAAGAGCTGTTTGTTCCTCCTGTCCTGGACGGCATGTCATTTTATTAGTTAAGGGATTATCTTAAACAAGTGCAAAAGCCAATTACCAAATTTGTATTTATTTGTTTGGAGGCAAAAAGTTTAAAATTGAATTATTGCCTAAGGTAATAATTTTCCCATTTTGCTCCTATTTGGTCCCATTTTGCTGTTATAAGATACATTTTTTTTGCGTATCTTATAACAGCATTCTGATGTATCAGTCTGATTGAAGGTAATACAACCCTGGATTTGAATCAGTGTTGGGTGCTGCTTTTTAGGGTGTTTACTTTTGAATTTTGTGATTCATGTTGCTTGTTAACTCAATTAGTAAACAATAATAATACACAACTAGGGTTTTTCTGAAGTGTCATCTGTAAGAATGTCTTGGTTATTAATCTTAATTAAATTGAAATCTGCGGATGGAATTGCTTCTGTCTTTTCTAATTAGTGTCCTGTATTTGTCCCTATGCAACGTGTATCATTTAATTTATATTCAGTAGTAAGCATAACATATTTTATTTTTAACTGACTGTAACTGAAACATTGTTGTCCAGTCCAGCACTACAGAACATCAATTCACAATCACTCTGTTATATCACAAACACCACTAATGGATGAATTGTTGAATCTGATCTTTCAGAGAGCATGGGTGAGTGGAGTTTCCTCGCCTCTCTCCTGGACAAGGTCCAGTCCCACTCCACGGTGATCGGGAAGGTCTGGCTCACGGTCCTCTTCATCTTCAGGATCATGGTCCTTGGGGCCGGAGCAGAAAAGGTCAATATTTTTTGCTGTTGTGGTTTAAAATGATTTAGAATATCTTCATTCTTTTTTTTGCAATCAACTGTTTTTATTTAACATTCAGTTTGTAACAGTAAAACAGTTAAATTGACATTTGTGTAACAAACTTATACACTACACATACATTATACAGAATACACCCCTTTGCCCCCCCCTCAATTTCCACCCTTATTCCCTCCCCTTATGTAGCACACAGTCTAGTAAGACATTCATGAAAGTCAAAAACCAAATAAAGCAAAGTGGTGATCAGGATTACAAACCGGACATACAAAGATACCATAGATGAGTCTCAAAAGTCATGACAGTAGTTTTTTAACATCCTCTGCAGCTTTTTTCCACATCTGCAAGGTTCTTAGCTTAGCATTATTGATACGAGCAGATGACCACTCCAGGTAGATCACCTCAAGAAGAGCTTGTAGCCAATGTTTTATTGATAACCGGTGTGGTCGAAGCCACCTCAAAACTATAATTTTCAGAATATCTTCATTCTGACTGCATTGACAGTGGGGGTGGGGTTCACATTAAAACAAATCTGTCCTTACTCACAGGTCTGGGGTGATGAGCAATCCAAGATGATCTGTAACACCAAGCAGCCGGGCTGTAAGAACGTGTGCTACGACCACGCCTTCCCCATCTCCCACATCCGCTTCTGGGTGCTGCAGATCATCTTCGTGTCCACGCCCACGCTGGTGTACCTGGGCCACGTCCTCCACGTCATCCACCAGGAGAACAAGCTGAGGGAGCAGCAGCAGAGCGGCAGCCAGCTTACCAAGCACCCCAAATACTCGGACGACAAAGGTCACGTCAAGATCAAAGGGGACCTTCTGGGCAGCTACCTGACCACCATCTTCTTCCGGATCCTCCTGGAGGTGGCGTTCATCGTAGGGCAGTACTACCTGTACGGCTTCATCATGGACCCCAGGGTGGTGTGCTCCCGGGCGCCCTGCCCCTTCACCGTGGAGTGCTACATGTCCCGGCCCACCGAGAAGACCATCTTCATCCTGTTCATGCTGGCCGTGTCCTGCACCGCCCTGCTGCTCAACGTGGTGGAGGTGTTCTACCTGCTGTGCAGGGGCCGGCGCTCCAGGGTCCGGCACAGGACCCTCGCCACCACGCCCAGCCCCTCGGCTCTCCTGGAGATGAAAAAGGGGCCGTTCTAATGTGAGGATCATTGATAGACAGTAGAGGCCTCCCCCCGTACCACACGGTGCACCGGGACCGGTCATTACACTTACATTAAGGGACGCTTTTATCCAGAGCCACTTACAATCAGTACATTTGTCAGAAGGAGAAACAACAATATATCTCTGTGGGTACAGTGTGGGTAATGTTCATAGAACCAAGTGCCGAGCACTTAGAATTATTAGGTTGATCCATTCCCTGTACACAACACAGATAGCTAGGATAAGATGCTACACAACTAAGTACTATAACTAAGTACAACATACAATAAGTGCCAGGTCATAGAGAAACCTGGTTATTTGATACTCATATTAAGTACACAAACCCTGCAGAACACTGCACGTTTATACTACATGGAAACTTTGTCCAAAACGTGACTTTGTTTTATATAAGGGGCGGGTCTGAGTGTCAGTATGGCCCCACATTTTGTGGCAAGAAATAATATGCAATAATATATATAATAATATGCAAAGTCTAGTATACTTCTATGTATTACTATAGGTTCTATGTGTAATTGGCACAACTAAATGCTCAATATTATTTTAAAATCTATTTAATTAATAATATATATGTATTAAGCACTTTAGTTTTCTTGGTCCGAGAACTTTTGAGGCTACCACTGATGAAAGATCTTTATGGTGCATCTATCAAGTATGATGCAAGATCTCAATCCATTAGTGATGATATTAGTCATATTCTACCAATCCTATTTATTGTCTTATCATTTCCCAGTCGTTCTTATTCCAGATCAGTTTCCTGTGTAAGTGCTTCATGGGACTCTGGACGAGGTTGGTGAGGGAATGAGGGAAAGGAGAAGTTAATGCACCGGCTGTCTTCTGTATTACATTTCTGCTTTCTTGTTCAATGACGTCGCCCAAAACCGTAACATCAAATGTTATGGTAAAATGGTAAATAGACTGCCTTTATATAGCTCTTTTATCCAAAGCGCTTTACAGTTTATGCCTCACATTCACCCATTCACACACACATTCATACACCGTTGGCAGAGGCAACCACGCAGGGCACCAACTTGCTCAACGCGAGCAGTTAGTTAGGTGTCTTGCTCAAGGACACTACGATGTTCCCCAGGAGGAGCTGGACTCGAACCACCAACCTTTCGGTTGCTGGGCGGGGACTCTACCACCTGAATTAAATATTTTCTTTACATATTTCTTTGTGTTTTATCTTTGCTAATCATAGCAAAATATGAGGTTTAAGGAAATGCACACTTTTTAAATGTTGAACATCGAAAAATGTTAATAAAACAATACAAATGCATTGTTTTTCATATTTTCTTTATTATATCTCACCACGTAGTTTCAACAAATAAATCCCAGAAGTCACGTGATAGAGCCTGCTGAATAAGCTGTGGTTTTGTGTCTATCCAGCAGTGACACTGGGTCACATGTTTTGTTACTCATGAAGAAGGCATACAGAGAAATAGCTTACGATCAAATATGATGACAGTGACATCTAGGGCTATTCATCCATTCATTCAAAACATATATTAAAAAAGTAACGATATACAAATAACAATCTCTGTCAATTCCTAAGAGGATATAGTGGAGCACAATGATTATTTAAGTGTACTACAAATAGGATAAAAAGCATCAACTGCTCGTATCTAACGTCAATCAACAGTTTGAGTTGAAGTTTAGTTTCTAGGTTTGAGTCTCGCGTAAAAAGAAAAGTGTAAGTGCAGAGTGCTAGATCAGTGGGAGTCCCCCACTGATCACCAACACTAACAAGCTCAACCATTTGCACTTTCTATTTCAGGTATGTGAAGTTTCGATTTTGTTTTTGCATAAACTATGGACATAATTACCCTTACAATGTCAATTTTGAATGATGAAATAATTGTCAAACTATTAGCATATAATGTAGTTTCCCCTGCATGGGAGCTAGCACATTGTGGATTGCGTCTTGGAATCGTGTGTCATTGGACTCAGGTTGTATATCTCTGTGGAGGTGGTGGAGGTTGAGGCCCTTCTCTTCCTGGCTCCCAGTGACAAACACATCAGGTAGAACAGCTCTACCACCATGAGCACCAAAGAAAACCCGGACACCGCCAGCATGAACACGATGAAGACGCTCTTCTCTGTGGGCCGTGGGATGAAGCACGCCACGGTGTGCCTGCAGGGGTACTCGTTATACAGGATCTTATTTGGCATGAAGATGAAGCCGTAGATGTAGTACTGGCCCACCATGAAGGCCACCTCCAGAATGATCTTCACCACCAGCTGGCTCAGGTAGCTGAACAGCAGAGGACCCTTGATCTGGACCACGCCGTGTTCGTCAGAGAACTTTGGAGTCCTGGGCAGGCCCTTCTTGTTGAACTTCTCGCCCAGCTTCCTCCTCAGCTTGTCCTCCTTGCGGATGACCAGCAGGACGTGGCCCAGGTAGATGAGTGTGGGCAGGGACACAAAGAGGATCTGCAGGACCCAGAAGCGGCGGTGGGACAGGGGGAAGGCGTGGTCGTAGCAAGCGTTCTTGCAGCCAAGAGAGATAGTGTTGCAGTCCATTTTTTCCTGTTCATCTCCCCAGACGCTGTCCAAACCGGCGGCCAGGATGAAGAGCCGGAAGAGGAAGAGGACACTCAGCCAGACCTTCCCCACCACCGTGGAGTGGGTCTGCACCTTCTTCAGCAGGGAGGCCAGGAAAGACCAGTCCCCCATGGTGCTCTGTGGCTGGAGAATGGAAATATGTGTTGAAAACTGTATTCTAATGTTTTTATTCCCCTTAAACTAACAATTGTCAATTGTTTTAAGTCACGTTTATGTTTGTAATGGACTTTTTACAAAAAATGAAGCATCCAATTTCAATACCATCGTAAACGCAAGAATATAAATTCACTGAATTGTTCTGGTCAGATAATGACACCCTTACAATGATGAAGATTACATTAAAATAAAGTCCAAAATGAAAAGCATTTAAATTTGAAGGGATTGTTTGTATAAGCGAGCACATGTTGCTTTATGTTTAAGACAAATAGTAAGTAAGACAGCATTCCTACCTCAAGGAGATCGCTTTACTTGGAACCAATTCTTATTTCAGAAGTGAAATCCCCTTGGTTCTCTCTTCCTATTTATAGCTCAGAGAATATGTCCCTTCTTTAGTTCCTCCCTGAATGTCGGCAACATGACAGCTCATGCTAATCGTCATGGAGATGACGATTACCCACCCTTTTCACTCCCTTTTGTTGAGAAATCAAATCGATTTCACCTAGTTTTGATGACTGATTTGACTCTATACACCCTTTATAATAATATTACCCCCCATCCCTCGCAAAAATGTTGGCATTTTTTGATAGAGAGCCGAATCCAAAATGGCTGCCGCATAGTATATAAAAAGTATTTTTTTTACCAGAGCATCTATACAATTATGTATAAATACACTTTTCGTGGCAAATTGTCCCTGAGGATTGTGATTCTGACATCATTTTGAGATTTAGACATCATCTTGGTGCTGAAATCCAAGATGGCCACCATCTGGTAGAGCGAAAACATAATTTCTAATATACAAATGTCCTTTTTAATCAGAGCACCTAGAATAACGCATGAAGACACTTTCTGTGGTAAATTTGATAAGGATTGTAATTCTGACATAATTCTGGCATTAAAGCCCCACAACGGAATTGGCACAGTGTCACAGATGTTACTTGCCGAGAGCTGCATTCTCACAGCTGCAAGAGCTGTGAGAATGCTAATGAGCAAAGTACAGCTAGTCAACTATCGCTAAATCCCTTACAAATCCTGGACTATCCTGACACTCGTGGAACTTCGATAGCAAGCTAGCCAACATAGCTATCACAATAACGTTGTGAAGCTGACGCGAGAGCACTTATTACTAGCTTCGCTGTACAAGAGTGTTATAACAAGCTTGCTAACATTGCTAACGAGAGGTCTTGCTAGCGACCAAACCTTGAAAAACCTGTTGAAGTTTGCTTACTTTGTTTATGACAAACTACAGAGTGAATAACTTCCCTAACACTGTCAAGGTAAAATTGTTCCATAGTGTTACTCCCAAAATCTACCCCAAAATCTAAGATGGCCACCATCCGGGAGAGCAAAAATGATGCAAAAAAATGGAATATCGTGGAAACATGGACACATGCCACTGCATGTGTAGTGATTATTGAATATATGAAGGCGTCACTTCATTAATTAAATTTTTTAATGTTTTTACATTTCCAATATGTTCAAATTTTTTGAGATGCAGCAGTAAAGTTTTATACAGCAATTACACAGGGTCCTCTTTTAATGTAATTTCATTGCGGTGGGTCACAGAGAGGGTTTGACTAAATTCACAAAGTTTCTTTTAAACTCCACCCCCTACAATCATATCATAACTCACTTAATTCTCACTCTCACTCACTCATTTCTGTTCTGACGGCAAAGTGAATTGACAATTGACAATTGCAAACATGTCAGGCATTCCATGTGTTCTTCAGTGTGGCAGGCTTTGTGATAAAGACACTGATTTAATTACCTCAATGGAGAGGTGGGCAAATATGTATTGACCACAAGAGTAGCACCCTAGCCGAGGCACGTGCAGTGAAGTGGAAGAGCATGAAAAATAAATCATTCACCCGTCTCCCCCCAGATGAAGATAGCTTACGCCAACACTGCCTCTGTGCCAACTACGTGGCATATCGAGTACGCCATCTCTCCCTGAAGCCCATGCCAATCGGACATGGATGGGAGTTGGTGGATGGTCATTGTCGCCCTGTCCGCTACACAAGATCTGCTCTTCCAACTCATCTACCTGCATCAAGGCCAGTTGAAGACAGAGAGGAAGATGAGAATGAGTATGATTGTGATGAAAAGGAAAATGATGACAGATAGTGGTGATTCAGTCAGAATGCTAGTGAGGCAGAATGCTCTGATTCTAACTAATCTTGTAGTACTCCTTCTAAATTTAACATTTATGCCCTCCCAGAACAATGTCTTAATGTCAAAATGATGTAAAAATCACAATCCTCATGGTCAACTTGCCACAAAAAGAACTCACACATGAACCCAGAGAGCCCTGAATGAGCCCTGGAGCAGCAGGCTATTGAGCCTGCAGTGCTCTGCAGTCGAACGTTGATTGGCACCACCAATGCCCTCTCTGGCGCCTTCTGGTGCAAACTGGCGGTAGACTCCCTCTAACACCGGCCCCCACAACACACACACACACACACACACACACACACACACACACACACACACCCACACACACACACACACA
>OMLJ01114149.1:0-16936 GCA_900302595.1 Gadiculus argenteus
GTGTGCTTCTAAATTGACTGTCTGGAAGTGTTACTACTTTTGTGTTTGTCACTTTTCAGATTCTGAAATGCATATTTTGGGTTGTTTCCCCATCATAATTTACTGTGTATTGTTTTCTTGGTCCTGAGTTCATTATGAGTTCAATTTTAGCGCACAGAAATGTTGGGTTTGGACAAATGTTAAAGGAAAACTGAGTTGTCTAATGTTAATGTCTTTTTTAATCTATACTTCTATGTATTGTCTTATGAATGCAAAACATGGATCTATGATGCCATAGAGTCCTTTTGAAGAGTAAAATCAAGTGTTCTTACGATGACTGGCTTGTATCTCCCCCAATGCGACTAATAAAACGAAAGGCGATCCCACAGGGATGCTTCAGAAAGTACTTTGCCTTGTGGTGTTGTCGTTTTACTGCCCTGGAGTCATTTTTGTGAGTCTCCCTGATGTATCCCTATTTTGCTGATTTTGTATTATACTTTAGTCCCCCTTACCGCAGTGACCACTACGGCTCATCCAAACCATCAATGAGAACTAGCCAATGAGACTCATAGTCGGGCGGGTCACACCATCTGTCTGCTCTGTGGTCTAAACACTGTTATAAGAAAAATAAAATCGTTTTAGGAAAGAGGGCTTCCCATCGCTGCACAGACCGAGCTCGCCATCCCCATAAAGCGTGGCGTTATACAAGTGTCCGAAACGGACGTCGCAGACAACAGCTGCCAAGCAGGAGTTCCACGTACAAATAGCGCCGCCGTGACATCAGACTAGTCACGAGAAGAACGCTCCCTAGTTCAGCAGCAGAGTGGATCGTTCAGTGTTTTGGGAAGAAGGGCAAAAACAGAATTTTACTATTTTATTTAAAAAATCTAAATTGGGGACTTATTTCAGTAACAGTGATAAAACGTCATATATTACTATGTTGACGATCATATCGAATACAAATTCCCTACCAAATTAGCCATGGCGCTTCTCCATTGACCTGCGCAATTCACGGTAGAGGACGCCAAGAGATCTGACCGGTGCCGTGTTACCGTGTCACCGCTAATTGAACAAGAGGCTGCCTGCCTCACAGGGCTGGGCAAGGGTTAGGAAGGAACCCGTCTCAGCATGTTAAGTTACCAAGAGTTAAATCAACTTACTCTTACCAAGAGTCCGTTTAAAGATAGAAAAATGTAAAAAAAAATACAAATAAATAAATAAATAATGCATATATCATTCAAATGTCAGTGCCTATACTAAAAAGCAATAATACAATTGCACCACACCATCAAAGCAAACTGCACTATGTAACCCTATCGACCCAGTAACCCATATCTCACATTTGTGTGGCTACTGTTCTCTTCATGGAGCCAGAAGTCCGGGTTCTGGTTGCCACGTTCCATAATTTTGGCCTTCATTTGTAGTCTTGGTTCCCAATGGACAACTTCCATGAATATAGATCTATTTGGAGGTCACCAAGTGTTTTGTCCTCCCTGTGTTGCGTTCTATCAGCTTTGTTATTAATTCAAACCCTTTGATGAGACTCTTGAGGAATGGCTGACTGTAATATGTTATATATGTGTACGTTTTGATTATCATATCGAATGCCATCCTATTTTTGTATAGATGACTGAGAGTTGATGTATTAGGTAATACCACTCCAAGACACAATGTGGAATCAAGAGCCATTACATCCTCTTCTTTTCACTTTGTTTTTGTCACGGGAAGTTGTGCGGCATATCAACTGAGGTAATCCTTTTTGTATTCCTTGCTTCAGGAGATTTTCGTAGTTCACCGCTTCTGGATGTATCACTAAGGTTTAGCTTTGGGAAAATACGCAAGTGACCTTTCACTGGGTTAAAAAGTCCTGCGGTCCATTGTTCCAATCCATGGTGTAGGCATCAGTGTGTGCTGCTGTCTTCACTGTCCAGCCAACATGTCTTTAGAGTACACCATCGACATCCAGCTCACAGAACTGGGGTTTCCCAATATTCTACAAACACCAGTAAGGGAGACCCCATGTCGGTTACCATCACAATATGTGTCTTTATCGGGGAGTGAATCACAAACTCCGATACCAACAAAACCTACCAAAAGGCAACAACTCGAAAAAGATCCGTCAGTAACAAGTGATGCATGTACTTCCCCACAAACTACGGACACGTCTGGGTCTTCTCCAGCACGAACAAAAGATGGCATGGACACATCCAGCTCTGAAGACGCATGTACATTCTCTGTGCGGCCTCGCACCGCCGTAAAGCGCCCCAAGGCAGCTGGCGTAAAGGAACCTTCTGGAGCTGAGACTACTAAACGTCTTGCTTATCAAGCGAAAGCTAAATCACACCAGGGTGCAAACAATGACCAAGAGGCAAAAGAGAACACGCAGGATGCAGAGGACGAGTCAGCAGATGACAGCGAAGTGTCTGAAGATTTTGATGAGAGCCTCGATGAAGACGAATATGGTATTGATTTTGGTATTCCATTTCAATGAACGTTGAATTATCATTTTTATATTATAACGGTGAATATTTTCAACTAGTCTTTTACTAATTTAATGTTTGACTGCCTTTTCCTAGATTTTGATGACACAGGTGATTACAGTTGTGGTGTGTGTGGTCTTCAGCTGTCCTCCAACATGAAGCTGCAGGACCACATGAACCAACACACTGGTCAGCGACCGCACTATTGTGCAGAGTGTGGCAAACGGTTCTGCCAGCTCAACAACTACCGTGCTCATCTGAAGACCCACGCTGAAAAAACGCCAGAATTGGTCGTCTCTCTGCGGTGTCGCATCTGTCGGAAGTTATTCGAGTCGGAGGAGAAGTTAAGGGGGCACCTCGAAACCACACACTTTGAAAAGGAGTTCTACGAGTGTGACTTGTGCAAGCTTGTGTTCACCGACCGGAAAGAGTGTGAGAAGCACATCGAATGGCACAGGAGCACCCAGGGAGGCGTATTTGTCTGTGACACGTGTGGCCGCAAATTCTCCAGCCAAAAGTCGCTCCAACGCCACCATAAGAGTAAGTGCCTGCGCAGCTTCGTCTGCACGGACTGCAACCAGACCTTCAGCAAGAAGAACGCCCTGCTGAAACACAGCTTCTCTCACATCGGCCTGCTGCCCTACACATGCTTACTGTGCAGCTGCCACTTCCGCCTGGCCAAGCTGTATCGCCAGCACAAGTGCGAACCACAGAGCATCCACTGCGTGGCATGTCTGAAAGTGTTCGCCAGCCAGAGAGACTTCCGGCAGCACAAGAAGGACACAGGCTGCTGGGGGCACCAGGAGTCCAAGAGTGACGAAATCCGCTGCCCGGAGTGTGGCGAGAGTTTTGCCACGAAGGAGGAGCTCAAAAAGCACGGCAGCGCTCACCAGAGGATTCTGACCTGCGACGAGTGTGGCAAAGGCTTCCGGTCGGCCTTGCTCCTGATGTCCCACATGGGGGGGCACGCGGCGCAGTCCCCCTGCCTCTGCCAGAGCTGCGGCCGTGGCTTCCTACACCAGTGGGACTATGACAGCCACCTGGAAAGATGTGGGCTGGCACCGCTACCACCAGTAAGTTATTAATTGATATATATTGCATATATTTATTATAAATTGTTTGTCTTTCACCAAAGTAGTTTCTCTTTCCTTTGCTCACTTTTGTGTCTAACATATTGGTTAATATGTTTCTAGATTGTTTCTAAGAAACGTGCCCAGAAGTCCTCGACTCAACCTGGTAATCATACGCTTCCCCACTCTACTGAGCTGCCCATCACTTCAACAGCCTCCACAAATTGGTGGGATCCAACCAGCAGTGTGGTCAACATCTCCAACGACGTCCCTGCTCCATCACCAGAGGACCTGGCTCAGGGTTCCTGGCGTCTAACCCTGGACAAACCTCCCCCTCTCGGTCTGAAACTGCTTCTGTTTGTTCCTGTCAACTCCACTGTATTGTCTGGCCTGGTGCCCACACCCCAGAAGACGGGACCCCCCACTCCTATCCCCCTGGACGCAGCGGTGGGGCTACAGAAGATTATTGTGAGTTCTGCTGTGGGCTTGCCACTTGAGGTGGACGCCCCTCTGGATCTGATCACCAACAAGAAACAAACACACAGTCATGGAGCGCCCCTAGATTTGTCTAACAAGTTGACCTCTTTTGTGCCTGTGGTTAGCATTGAAACGCCTGCGGTTAGCATTGAAACGCCTGCGGTTAGCATTGAAACGCCTGCGGTTAGCATTGAAACGCCTGTGGTTGACATTCCAACGCCTGCAGTTAGAATTAAAACAGAGGAGGTTAGCATTGAAACGGAGGCGGTTAGCACTAAAACGCCACAGGTCAGCATCACAACACCTGCGTTTCGCACAAAATCACACACAGTTATCATAAAAAGGCCTGCACTACACATAAAATCATGTGAAGTTAGCATCAAAACAAAGGGTCTCGGGCCTGCTGTTAAAGCACCTGCCGGTAGCATTCAATTGGCAACCAAAGAGTGTTGGGTGGTCCTCAGAAAGTGGTCAGGGAAAACGCATGACATTACAGGAGATAGATGTTCATGTGTTAATAGGAAGACAGAAATACAAGAGTTTAGGTGATAAAGGCACATAGTAATACATAGGCTACTGTAAAGCCAGAACCATTGGAAACAGCTAATTTTGTAATGTAAATGATTAAGGAAAAGTCCAAGGTCCTTACTCCTATCTTTGGTGAATTGCAGTCCTAGTCTAGCCAGGTCCAGAGCTCTACAAAAACAGATATGATCGAGGCACAGACTTGCAACATGTTATGCATATGGTGGTGGGTTTGACCAATAATAAACAGCGTCTTGATGGGATTGATCAAAAGTGTGTTAGAATGTAAAGAGGGTGTACCACAACCACCATCCAAACTGGAGCACATTCGATCATACAATGGGCAAACAATAAAACCCTTTTTATGATTATTTTTCATGGGACCAGGACGTTTGCAGAGGGTGCATGTGTCTTTAATTTTCTCCTCTTTGCTATCTCTGTACTGCAAATGGAACCAATATTAAAACAACCTATCAGGATTATCTAGCATTTGTCCAGCCAACCAAGGTTTGGAACGGGAGCGTTTCCGATGTAACTACCTCTATTTGTTTGCAATTCTGGACACCCATAGTCTCATAGGTTAGTAGTAAGCCATTAACACAAAGATATAAACAATATTTAGCCAGACTTGGGATAAATGTGAAATATGTTTGCATACAAGATCTAAAGTTGATTTTCACGCACTTGACATATTGTGATTATTGTTCAATTGAAAGATGCCCTTGACCAAACACATATTTATAATGATAACATTGAATATCCTTAATTATCTTCCGTTTGCTGTATGTTTTTTAAGTTTTGGAGGTGGTGTAGGAATATTTTGTAGGCCCATTTGGCAGCATCATTTTTAGACTCCTTCACTTTGACTTGAATTGGGTATTTTTGAAACGTAATACCGATATTACTGAAACAAGACATGATTAGATAATATGATTTAACACTATTGTTATGTCTTGGTATTATTTATTAAAAAGTATTTATCGAGGATGCCGTTTTTTTTCTTAACCTGAAGCCCGAATAAATAAAAGACGAGTAGGTGCGTGGTTATTTTCTATATCTTGATATGTGCATCGTAAGCAGAATTTGTTTTATTAATTCAAGCTATGGCAAGTTAATACAATATGTATTAAAACTATAAAACAAACGGATCTTTTGAATTACAATTTGCATTGCTAATGCGTAAATAACTAATTTAAATGTTCGTTTTCGGAGTCTGCAGAGTAAACCCTATCTGAAAGAAGACTCGGGGTCACATGGTGAAAAGCCCCGGAACTAAACCTCTGCAAAGCAAATTTTTTTATTATTTTTTTATTGTAACGGTCATATGAGTGTTTGTGAATATTTTATTCGCTAAAGAGAATCTTTGCTTATCGGCAACGTACCTGCATTGAGAACACACCAAGGTTATTGATCCGTCGTGTGTTTTGCTCCATGGACAAAGACAAGCCCGCAGACGGCGTAAGCAGCACTTCACCTTTTTGTTTGGAAATCGTGGCACATTTCTTTTAAAAGCGTATCCACAATAATTCGCTAATATGCTATATTTATAAATATAAACATGTAGTTAGCATGTAGTGGTACAAAGCAACATATTTAATCTATGGCATAATGAATATTAAAGCTATTTTTAATGAACGATCGATCCCTTCTTATTGCAGAATGGTCAGTGCTCCTGGTTTGAGATGCAACAGTTCATTGGTGACCTCATCACGTCTGGGAACTCTTCTAGTCAGTCTCTGAAGGAGCAGCATGATGTACTTCATGTCTCCTGGGGTTTGGCCGGAGGTGAATATGTGGGGCTGAAAGGACCAGCCCAAGACAAGTCAGATTTAGACCAAAACCGGCTGATGTTATCAGGGGCACCAGAGAGGAGGGCAGAGTTCAGAGACAGAAAGGAAGCTGAAAGTGAGTCATTAATATTAAAATAATGACTTTAAATTCAATACAAATACTTATAACCATTTAATAAAAGGTTATCTGAAGCAGCTTCCACGTCATTTCATTGGATTCATTGTTCAGTATAAATAACTGCAGTCTATTCTTCTGTTCTTCACACACAGATGAGCTCCATGCGTGCACCTGCTCTGGTTGTCCATTTTCTACTTCTCCGCCTTCATACGAGACTCTAAAGCCCAGGAAATCTCTGTACTCCCAGGGGCAACCAGACAAAACATGCCTCAGTAAGACCCACACCAGCCACCCAGCCATGAACCTCAGCATCTGCTTACCGGATGAAAACCAGGCAGAACCCAGCAGCACCACCACATCCGACCTAAAGCCCCGTGCTTCGAGGAGGGAGGACAGAGAGCGTAACACCGACTGCTCCTCCTCCAGAGGTCTAGCGGGCTCCTTCCCACACTTCCCCATGTTCGCCTGCTTGTGTTGCCACGGCCTCCAGACCTGCGCTCAGCTATTAAGGCAGCAGGAAGGCCCAGACTCTGGCCTCCCTCATGGCAACACACACGGCCATCACATCCACCATCACCACTGTCCATTCTCCTCCTGCATGCCCTGCCCTCAGCTGGCTCACTCGCACCCCCACACACCCCAGCTCAGGGGTCACTTCCCTTACCTGGGATGCCAGCACTCTTTCAGCGGCTGTCCGCAGCACTCCCACAAGCAGAACGTCCAGAAGCCCGGCCAGCCCAACCAGGAGGAAGGGGCCAGGGCCACCGCGTTCCCCCCCTTCCTGCACCCCTGCATGCACTGCTCGGCCGCGTTCCAGAGGCCGTCCCAGCTGCTGCAGCACCAGCGGTCTGAGCACTCCCAGAAGCCCGCCGGCTTCATGTGCACCGAGTGCGGCAAGGCCTTCAACTCTCATAGCAACCTGCGCATCCACCAGAACGTGCACACCGGCGCGCGGCCCTACGTCTGCCCCGACTGCGGCAAGAGCTTCAGTCAGTCCGGCGCGCTGAAGATCCACAAGCGCATCCACACGGGCGAGCGGCCATACTCTTGTGCCTTCTGTGGCCGTGGCTTCCCCCACCTGGCGGGGGTGCGGGCCCACCAGAGGACTCACACCGGGGAGAAGCCCTACCGCTGTGGCCTGTGCGGGAAGTGCTTCACCCAGTCTGGGGCGTTAAAAATCCACACCCGCATGCACACGGGCGAGCGGCCCTTCACCTGCGGGGTGTGCGAGAAGGGCTTCACCAACCTGGCGGCCATCCGCTTCCACTACCGGACGGTCCACGGGCTCACCTACGAGGGGGCCGGAAGGACGGCGGCCGGGGCCCAATACCGGGACCAGACCAACCCCGGATGCCCTTCCACCTCCGCGGGACGGCCCCGGAGCAGTCATCCCCCCGGCGGCTTTCTGGATAAGTGTAACCTGGCAGAGGGAGAAGGGTCCATGATGCCCAGAGGGCCGGCCGGCCAGGGTGCATTGGGCAAGGCCCAGTCCGACAGATCCCATGCTAGTGGGCACAAGGAGTACGCATGTGAGGACTGTGGCCAGGGTTTTAAGGATGCGCCCTCCAGGAACAGACACCAGAATCTGGTTCACTACACGGAGGAGGGTCAGGAGGTCGGGCAGACTAAGGGTTAGCTATGAAGGAGAGGGGCCTGGATGATGGTGGAGATGGAAGCATGCATTAAGATTTTCCATTAAGGTTTCCAACTTGAGAACCTAATGAGGGAAAAGGTAGGTAAGTGTGAATAACATTGTTCTGTTATTCAAAATGTGTTAGTAGACTTTTACAAGGTGTCCCATTTCTGCCACACAAAAGAAAATTAATTTAAAAGGGACATAATGTGTAGTTGTATATGCATGTCTGGTGGCCTTTCAGAAGAATGGTGTGGAAGTTTAATTTATTACCTTAATAAGGGAAATACCAGCATTTTACAGTACTCCTTTATTATATGAACGGGATATTGTTTGTCCAATTATAATAATTTATTTAAAATTAAGTAGTGGTTTACTGGTAACCAAACCAAAACCCATAGATGCCGAATCAATGCTGATTTTGTAGGTATCACCATGTGGTCAACGCTTGAAGGGACAACGCCACAAACACACTTATTTGCCAATCGACCCGTTAATGACTACAAAATCATTGTAAAAATTATTACAATGAGCGAAGCATTTAGCATGTTGCCTACAACTGTTGTTTTTATTGTCATTACTGTTTCCAAAACAACTGGATAGTCTAACTATAAAGGGAGGTGTGGCAGCAGCTTTGTAAATAATGAATGGCGTCCGTCGTAGTCCAACACGTATTTTGTAAGTATTACGTTTCTCTATTCTACCAAAATAGGCTATTGGAGCATTTGATCTCTTGGAAGAAGACGTCTGCTTGCCTTCTTCTGGCCTCAATGAAGTACATGTTCAGCGTAGTTTCAAAGACCATTCCGCTACTAATTATGGTCCTGAAAAGATACTAGTTGTTCTGGACCTCTGGCTTTTCAATGAGTATAATCTCACTTTCTTTATCATGCCTTTTACGATTCTTTCGGTTTATCATATATTAAGAAAGCTTGTGTGCACATATTTGTCATTAGCTCAATGTTTTTGGAATGACAATTTCAGAGGAACCAAGAAGCATGAGACAATCCTGTCAGCTCAATACTGCCCCCTAGTGTCACCCTGTAGTATATATGTATACGATTATTACACCACAGCATTGCATACGTGAAACCACATAGCCGCAATCAATTTTTTACAACTTTTGATGTTTTATGTAAAAAAAGTTCAAATTAATCTTTATTAATTTACAATGGGATGGCAATTTAATATTGAAGACAAAATGCTTGATGATTGTGACACATTTTGAGGCATAGTCCTTATTCTTCATCTTTTACTCATATCCCTCATTATAATACATACTTTTTTATATACAGTGCTGTATTCCGAGTTATTTAAAAGTGCGATGTGGAATCAAACATTTTACCAATAAACAACATGTCTGAGGTTGCACCTTCTTTCCGATCAATGTTTTAAAAAGAAAATGCAGGACTGCACGACCTGAGTAATTGTTCATATCTGTATGGCTCTGAGATCACAGTTTACTGCAAAGTAAAAAAAACAAACATTAATAGATGAAACCAGGCTTTGGCCTGTCCTGTGCTGCCTTCTTACACTTCATTCTAACATGTATACATTATAGTTATATTATAGTATATATCAGTATTCTAACATATACTACTATATACCAATGTACAGTAATACTGTCTAACAGCCCACTGTATCAACCTCATATCAACAATGTTCCATAGGGCTCAGTGTCTCTTCTCCAGGTCTCCGCGGGTCCGTCCCACAGATCAGAGCAGTTCCTCGTACGTGTGCGGTGCATGCAGTAAGGAGTACGGCGGCTCGGGCTCCGAGTACACCACACTGCTGGGCCGCGGTGCCGAGCCCTGGTGGGACGGGGTGCAGTAGCCATTGGATAGCAGCCTGTGGGAGGGACAGTCATAGTGGGCGTGGTCAGGGGTGGCCCCACCGCAGGTCGGGGGTGGTGGAGGGGGAGGAGGAAGATTCGTCCTGAGTCTGTTGCCTCGACCCGGGGCCCCCTGGGGCCGGGCCGGATCTCTGCCCTCCGGGAGCTGCTCGCTAAACGGGGTGGCGTACTCCGGCTCGGGGGGGAGGGGCTCGGCGTACTCGGGGAGGGTCCCAGGGGCGTGGTGCCGGCTGAAGCTGAAGGCCGCCGTGAGACCTGGGTTCGGGCCTGGCCGGAACGTGGAGCCGAGTGTCTGGCCTCCCGCGGCAGGCTCAGCGTAGTCTTGAGGAGAGATAATAAGGAATACAATATGAGATCAAAACCTTTTTAATCACGGCTGGTAACTGTTCTTCAATGGTTGTGTTTGTGGTGGTCTTGGGGTCCGTAACCACCAGCCAAGAGGTCATGGGCAGCCTCAGGGAGGGAACTATTTTAATGAGACACACTGCTCGGTGACTGTCCTGTTTATCACTGGGCGCTTCAGTGAAGGCCCCCAGAGTGGTGTGTGTGGGGGGGGGGGGAATGTGGGCTGAGTGCCCTTCATCGAGTTCCAATTAAAGGGTCTCTTTCAGAACGGCTCTGCGGACCGAAGAAAGGAATGTTTATACTGCAGCCGGGTGACAGCCCGCGCTGGGGGAGGAATGGACAGCCCGCGCTGGGGGAGGAATGGACAGCCCGCGCTGGGGGAGGAATGGACAGCCCGCGCTGGGGGAGGAATGGACAGCCCGCGCTGGGGGAGGAATGGACAGCCCGCGCTGGGGGAGGAATGGACAGCCCGCGCTGGGGGAGGAATGGACAGCCCGCCGAGAGCTGTTCTCATGTCAGGCCTTGTCCGAGGAGCTGGTCATGACTGAGGCCGTTGGGCAGGGAAAGAGGAAGTGAAGTGAAGCTGAAACCGGACAGAGGATTCAAAATGGCTGGGCTGCTTAACATGGCCGCCAGTGACTCCACGTTGGGAATAAAAAAATATGAATGAATGAACATAACTTTACAGTACTGTAAAGTACACTAATATTGCCAGACCAAATAGCCACCAAAAACCTGTTCTAGCAACAATGGGCTGGAAGGCAGTGTGGTTTTATGCGTTGGGTCCAGTGTATTCTGATAAGGACGGCCGTTTGTGCATTCTTACCGTTGAGAGGGGGGCTGGGCAACGTGTCTTGGACACTTCTCTCCGAAGGGTTAAGAGCGTGAAGAGTCTCCAGAGGGTAGGAGATAAGCTCTGACTCACCGCCCGGACGCTTCCGTTGGAGATTCTGGCAGTCAACTGGACCTGAACACACACACCAAACACACGCATGCACAGATACATCGGAATATAATCATCTTGGTTTTAGGATCATCTTGGATTATGGGTATGAAAAACAGGAAGTTACCTTTAGCGGTTGGGTACTTCTTCATTTGGGCATTTTTCTTCCTAATTAGACAATACACAATCAATGCTATTTGGTATTTGGACATTTTAATTGTGTAGTTAGATGGCTGAATATATTTGATATATAATTATATTATTATGAATTTAAGTCATTATTCACTCCGCCACATATGAAACAATCAACTGAAACAGCAACAGGTACGCCTTTATTTAACACTACCTTCTCTTTAACCAGAATCCAGCCAACAGGCAGCTGCCACAGATGACCAGCCCCAAGACCACGGCCACCATGACCCCCACTGGCGGACCGGAGCCTGCTGACAGAACCAGGCGCCCAACAATGGATCGATATTATATTAAGTTTAACATGATGTTATCTGCACTATGTATATATATATGATATTGTATAAGTTATCCAAGATACTAATTTAAATAATATCTGCGATCAGAAAGAACACAATGTGGCAGGAAACAAAGATACATACTTGTGTGTTCCACAGGAGCCGTTTGTCCAGTGGTGACCGTGCTGGGTGGCATCGTCAAGGCTTTGACACTGACCACGGGGGTGTCTGTTGGAATAGCTGTGGGAGACATTTTGCATGTTTATTTATATTAGTTCTTATGTCTGTAAATAGTTGGGATGTATTTGGAGACTACAACGTTTTGACCACTAGAGGGGAGTATGTACCTGGATTATGAGGTATCACTGGTCAGGTGTTTTAAGGTAACAGGTGAACAGGAAGAGGAAGGAGCATTTGGGGCGGAAACATATGTGCTGTGTTCCAATACCCGTACTTCCTTGAGTACACTCAACCGTAGTACACTATCCGTACACACAGATGTCAGTGTGTTCCAAATAGAATACTCTTCGGTGCACTAACCGGAAGTGACTAACGCCACTGCCGCTGCGGCTCCTCCCCCCACAATAAACATCCCGCTCTGAACGGTGAACTCTTTGCGCATAATAGCTATAAAAACCTATAAAAGCTATAAAAAGTACCAAATGATTAAATTAATGCAGGCTATGAGGAAAATGCACTGACGTTCTCAACCTGGCTTCGCCTCTTCCGCTACGTAGCTAAAATGGCGGCCGTTGAGTACGAGAAGTGTGCATCGATCCACACTTCACAGTTTGACCATTTTGAGTACACCATCCGGGTTCTTTAAGTACACTTCTTTTCCCCCGATTTGAATTGGAACGCCCTACATACTCAAACTAAGTAGTACGAGTACGGATAGTATGGGTATTGGAACACGGCAATGGTTGTTACCATAAGCTTTTGAACAATAGAATAATAATCAAGTAAATCTGTTAAACAGCATATAATCTCACTCTTCTCATCATGGTACTCTAGGTTGTCTTCTTCACTGTTACAAGTGACTCATTAATTTTTTTTTTGATCGGTAGTCACTAATTAAGAAGCAAACCGAGGACAAAGGATCCAGTGGATAAGGACGCTGCAAAGGATGCATTGGAATCGCCTTCATCACAAGCACTACGAAACACCAAAGCTTAACATGATGATTAACATGATGTTATCTGCACTATGTATATATATATATATTATACTGTATAAGTTGTCTAAGATACTAATTGAAACAACATCTGCGATCAAAAAGGACACTGTGGCAGGAAATGAAGATACGTACTTGTGTGTTCCACAGGAGCCGTTTGTCCAGTGGTGACCGTGCTGGGTGGCATCGTCAAGGCTTTGACACTGACCATGGGGGCGTCTGTTGGAATAGCTGTAGGAGACATTTTGCATGTTTATTTATATTGATTAGGTCTGTAAATAGTTGGGTATGTATTTGGAGACTACAATGTTTTGCCCACTAGAGGGGAGTATGTACCTGGATTATGAGGTATCACTGGTCAGGTGTTTTAAGGTAACAGGTGAACAAGAAGAGGAAGGATAATTTAGGGCGGGAACGTACGGTTGTTATACCATACACGTTTGAACAATAGAATAATAATCAAGTAACTGTTAAACAGCATATAATCTCCCTCTTCTCATCATGCTAATCTAGGTTGTCTTCTTCACCATTACAAGTGACATTTTAATTGGATCGGTAGTCACTACATTATTAAGAACCCTAACCAAGGACAATGACTGCTTAAAGGAACCAGTGGATAAGGACGATGCAAAGGATGCAATGGAATCGCCTTCATCACAAGCACTACAAATCACCAAAGCTAGGCTACAAATCTGAAGGCAAGGTAATAGAGGCACGGAAGGATAAACCAAGCTGGGCTTTTCTTTGGCTGAAACTCTGAGGTAAGAGACTGAGGTACATTTTTAAGGGTGTGAAACAGATGTAGGACCAGACAACAGTGTGTCTTTGTCTCCACAGATCACAATTACAGTACAACTCTTCTGCAATCTCTAAAATATCACCTCTGCTCGCATAAGTGTGAAAGCTGATAGATCAGCGTTTGTTCACCACATGGCTGCTCAAGAGAAAAAACATGCTCACGAAACAGAAGAGGAACACCTTCATACTGCTTCATCACATTACTTTAATCAGTATTACAGCCTTATTCAAAATCCCTATGTGCACGTCCTAAAGAAAGCAAGCTTGCACAAACCGAAGATTAGGTAAACTCCACCAAGTCCAACACACTTTCTCCTCAACACAACCCATGCATATCTCTCCTAGGACGGCGAGAAACAACACAGTTTTCCGTGACCCTCAACAAAACCGCATGAGCCATAATGTTCCGACAACTCATACCTCACATTAAATATAGGACAGAACATCACCAATATCCTTCAACAGCAAAATGAAATAACTTCTCAACTGGTTCAGCAACACCACTCAGCATCTCTTCCACCAAGAGCCATACCAGTATTCGTCACCCCCTACAAAAAGGATGTTTTATCAGAGCTTTTGAGCAATTCATTGAAAGAAAAAAAACAAATAGACAATATCGCCCATATTATATCTGGAACAGTACGCCAGAGGGCAGCCAAGAGAGTTGGTACGGTGCTTCTGTCGTATGCCGGAGGAACCAAAAAATAGCAGCAGCTTACATGGAAAAGGCCCTGGGCTGGCCTCATAACAAACTCTGAGGATATATGCTCTCTGCATGCATTACTGTTCTTAAAAGGGCGCTGTAATATGATGGAAGGTTTACAGCAGATGGTGGAAATGAACGTACCATCTAACCTCAGTCTCATTGCCATTAAGCTACCATGCAAGTTGCAGGAAAGGTGGAGGGCTGTGGCCTATGATCTACTGGAGCTCAGGAGCTACAGGACCATGCACCCTGACATGGTCAGCTTCATTGAGCGACAGGTGAAATTCTCTCTGACCCCCTTTAGAAATATACAGGAAGTACCTTGGACCACGACAAAAACAATGCATCACACTCAATACTCAAATTCTAATGAATGCCAACATCTCTCAACAAAGAAAGAAGCCTTGCCACTTTAAAATCTGTCAATACCTCTAAAGATACTGTATAAGGTCTACAGAACAGCAGACCTACAGTACTACAGTACTACAGTACAGTACTACAGTACAAGGTGGTCATACTCTGGAGCAATGTGCACAGCTCAAGAAGATGATCCACCATAATAGGATGGATCTCTTTCACAAGAACCGTTTCTCCAGTGGTAGCCGTGCTGGGTCGTGTCGTCGTGGCTTTGGCTTTGACCACGGGGGCGTCTGTTAAACCAGCTTCAGAACACAACACATCACCTGACTAGAGCACCAGTACAGACCTCTGTCTTTGTCAGCCAGGATTGGACCAATAAAGGGAGAACAGGATGTGCTCACCTGTGGCGGAGGACTTGGAGGTATCCTTGACGACAGGACATCCCAGCAGCTGGATCTGTGCTGAGGCACTTTTCTCCCAGGTGATGGGCTTCAGCTGGACGAAGCGGGTCACCATGGGAGGGAACAGGCTGTTCAGCACCCTCGGGTGACCGTCGGAATAAGTCTCAAACACCTGAAACTATTTAGCACTTAGTTCACCTACAGAAGACACAACAGCTGACACAACCATGACAACACAGAGAATTCATAAATGTGACACCATGATCCCCCAGACAGCCCTTGCTGGCTTGTCGTAACTCAAGGTGATTTCACTTGAGACGGGTTGAGTGGATCCTGCAAACACGTTAACGCATCTCAAGTGAACGCACTTTAACGAGCTGCAATGGCAACTACACAACAATCTATCAACAACTTCTCTGAGGAATAACCGTCTACTGATTTGGATGATTAGACGGAAGCACACCGTCGATACCTACCTTTCTTTCTTTGCTCAGCAAACCATTGTAAGGCTTCCAGTCCTTCTTCTCTTTGCGGAAAAGCAGCGAGTAGGACTCTATGTAGAACCTATCTGAACCTGTTGTTATTATACCTGAGAACAAGAGTGATTTTAAATGGGCCGTTGTCAAACAAAAACAATTTTAATCACATTCAAGAAATGTAATATTATTAGAAACATGCAATAAAATATTGGTACTAACCAGTGACTTTTGTTTTAGTACCGAGGTCCAGCTCCACCCAGGGGTTCTTGTCGTCTAGTTCCGCTGTCCAGGATACACTAAGTAACGGAGCGGCTGGGTTCAGACCCTTCTCCCGACCCCCGGATGAGCTGTTCACGAGGGAAACTTTTAAGTTTCCGTTGCATTCTGTCAAGGAGGAGGGCAGAGTGTGAACTCATAGAGATGGATGTTGTTCTATGCTAGGTTCTATGCTATGTTTAGTAAAATAGTTTGGTAATGAAGCTTTTGTATGTGCTTACCTTTGCTAAAGAGCAATGTATGTGTAGATAATGAACCCCTGGCAAAAGAAAAATGAAATGGGTGAATATTCCTATGTTTAACCAAGTACCAGCCAGAAACACATTCTGAAATGTTACTTATAAATATCAATAGCGACCGTACGATTTGGACAGGACTCCGTTGGCGAAGGTGGGCTCGTAGAGCCTAAGGCCTTTCCCCTGGGTGACGTTGACGCGGCCCCCCAGGCTGTCCGACACCACCCCTCCATGGACCGCAGACAAGCAGATCATCGATGTCTTCAGTAGAATACGGATTATAAACAAATGTTCAGTAAGCTTTCTAATGAGCCCTTATCATTAGTAACGACCACCTGGACTCTTAACTGTTACTCTTGACTGTTAATTATATGTGACCAATTGAAAAGCAACACTGGTCCCATTGTACGACTCACATCTCTGTAGCCTTGTTCGGAGTTTCCTTTTATTTCCCAAGAAACATTCTTACAGCCGGCAGGGCAGTACACGCTGATGAGGAGCACAAAGATATGTGAGAGACCTCCAGCAACGTCTACGCTGGTCCTCAAGAACTTCATGGGAACTCACCTTAAATGATCAGAAGACAAATGTGTTCCAAGCGTTTTACAGGAAATAAGCTCTGAAACATGAAAACAGGAAGTGAGTCTAAAGGAAAAAACATGCATGATTGGGGATGCACATGGGCACAAGCACACACACACACACACACACACACACACACACACACACACACACACACACACACACACACACACACACACACACACATCCATCTTGTTCATTCCTGACCAGGTTGGCATGGAAGAATTCTCTACCTTTTCTCCCTC
>OMLJ01114153.1:0-11517 GCA_900302595.1 Gadiculus argenteus
TTAGACATGGCATCAAGGGGTCAGTGGGCAGATCAACCTGCATGCTATTAGTTTATCAACCCCTCTCTTTAGACTTCCCATTGTGATGAAGTAATATTCCAGAACATATACTGTACATTTTCAAAGCCCTAACACTAGGATCCAGAGATAAACAGGCTATAGTCCCCATCAGGGAAATATATAGATGAGTAGAACAGATTGACGCAATGCGATTTGAATAACAGAAGAGCCATGTTGCCAGTAGGCTAGGTAGAGGCATGGCTGAGTGAATAGGTGCGTACCCACTAGGACTTCTTAGTCCCGGTACTTTTTTTTTGTTGCTCCGCCCACGCGTTCGCTCCCAGTCGTCTCGAACGCACCACAAGGAAGTCCGAGACGCTTATCAACAGAGCATCGACGAGCTACGAGCGGCTCAGAGAACCTCCTCCTCTGCTGGAGGACGTTCTGAGCCGCTCGAAAGAGTCCTGAGGGGCGGATCCTCTCTCCAAACCACACCCACAAAAGGTTCCTAGCGGGAAAAGTACCCCTAGTGGGTACGCGGCTAACGACTTGTGCCTGGTCCTACACAGCGCGGCATCCTTCTGTCGTGGGTCATCATAAAAAATATCTTGACACAGGAAGGGTGTGAGTAACCAGCCCTGTGAGCGCACTGTACTGAAACACGGAAAAAGTGGATCAGAGCTGAAAATACCGTCAACGTTATTTGGGAGCGCACGCTTGATTTAGTAATCAGACATTTAATTAATCACTGGGCTGGAACAAATAGGACCGATAAAAACACAAGCAGACCACAATACGTCAACCGCTTGCACAAGATGATAAGTAATAGTGTGCTGTCCCTTTGGAAATTAAACTTAACATTTTATATATTCCATACTGTATAACAAAAGTACTACTAGG
The DNA here is from genome assembly GCA_900302595.1 of Gadiculus argenteus. Lineage (NCBI taxonomy): Eukaryota > Metazoa > Chordata > Actinopteri > Gadiformes > Gadidae > Gadiculus > Gadiculus argenteus. The sequence continues at coordinate 901 of OMLJ01114153.1, forward strand.
CATATAATAATTATCCATAACAACTCTCAGTCTTCCCCTAAGAAGGCGTCACAGTGATTAGCAGGAACACCTTCCCTTGTTGCATGATAAATGGGTTTTTTTGGCAACAGGTGATGAATTTCTTAATTAAAGTGTAATGTTGTACTATGTTGTTGAAGACATTGATATTCTGATGAAATAGAGTTAGCTCTTCAGACATTCCTCAAGTTATTCAATACATATGAGCGTGCCTTTCTGTAGCACAGTGTCTCAGGCCTTGATTACACGTCACAGATGGTGTGTCTTCAGCTGTCACTTGAATGCAAACCCTGTGGCCAGAGAGGTGATCTCTTGTTCCCTCCAGTCATTTAAATGTTTCCTGGTGAAATAATTCTGTGGATTACAAAAGCAGTGGAATCTTCAACCGTTTTGTGCATCTGTAGCCTCTGCAGGGAACAGATGTGTAGTTTTCAGAGCCTGGGGCAACATCTTCGTCTTCAGGACAGCTGGGCAGATGTGACTAGTTAAAGTACATTTTATCTTCCCATAAATCTGACCCCCGAGTCTATAATGAATTTTAAATATGAAAGAAAACTTCAAGACTCGTCATGCGTTACATTGTAACGTGTGGCTACCTCAGATGTCTGACCACAACGTGTAAACCATCTGATTCTGGAACATCCACACAGTTTTTCCACATCGGTTTTCCTTAAGCAGGTCCAGTACTCAGAGGGAGTCTCTTCAGCCATCGCAGCTCTCTCTCTGCTGTGATGTAACTCCAGGGGCAGATGCCCCCTGTAGTTTCCGGTCCTCTGAAAGTGGTTTCTCCACTGACTCACCGCTCGGATCATTATTATAAGTGCCTGACAACATGATTTAAAAGGATCCTTACAGATAAATAAAAAACCTTTCGATGTATCCAGTCCGCTTGTTAATCTGTCCGACAAAGGTCATGGAGAAGTGTACTATTAAGCCTACCTAACAACTTTGTCGGTTCGACAGCAGGATCTACATCCCTGTTACAGGTGGAGAACCCCTCTAGTCCACCATGTTAGGCCCAGTCCCATTTCTCTCCCCTTAACTCTTTGAGTGCCAAAAACGATTTTTTCACTTTTTTTCTTTCTTTTTCTTTTTTTATTATGAAAATAGACACTAACACACCTTGTGTGTGAATTTGGGAACTCTATGATGAACAGAACTGAAATAGATGACGATCGAAGTGTCAGAAGAGCAACAGGCTCAAACAGTATCGATAGTATATCTCTATTTCTAGAAAAAAAAACAAGGATTTAGATGAAAACCAGCCACTGTTTAGCTTGGGATTTCTCAGGAACGGAGGCATGTAGAAATTAACGGTTTGTACCCACTGAGAGCTTAAAGTTTCACCTTTCAAACGAGCCATAGTATGTGTCCATAGCTATAATATAGAATACGCTGTGGCTCTACGCTGTGTCTCTACGTCAACAATGGTCTAGATTGCTGGCACTCAAAGAGTTAACAAGAACACTTGCTTTGAGTGCCCTTAGCTGGGCACTCATCATGAGTCGGTGTATCGTTACAGCCCTAATCTTCACGTACTCCAAGATTTTGAGTGTGAGTTCATTTAAAAAACAAAGTCACCTACCTTAAACAGAGTAACAGTGATTTCAATGTTTTCTGGTACAGGCCACACGACCACTCCTCTGTACGGGTTCTTGATGCCCGGCTGCCAACTGTGGGACTTAAGAGACACAACACACATATAAGATACAGTCTGCATCAGAAGACCGGAATAACAAACCTAACACACTGGTAGTTGTGCATGTCAAGATGGATGCTTGGATCCCGGTGTAGCTCGTATCATATCATATCCAAATAACATGATTGGTCAGAAGACATTTATTTGAGACACGGTGTGTGATGAACAATGATGTACACGTTAGAGTTGCAAAATGGACATTTAGAGTAAATGACAGTAAAGGCACAGAGGCTGTGTCAGATACAAGATCTGCCAATGGCAGGTTTAGATTTAGATATACAGACATATTAGACGAAAAACTAATTTGCAGAATGGAAGAAGCTTCAGAAGGGGTTTTGAATAAGCGTATTTCTATAGTTGCCAGTAGAAACCTTCTCAGACACTTATCTCTACAGTTTACTACTTCTGGCCGAGTCTCTGTCCACCAATTAGGCACTTAGAGATCTCTGCCTCCAGCAAGGGGATCGGTTTAAACAAATATTAACCTAGGAAAGCAAACCGTCCCGTTTCCTACCAGATTGGAGGTTGACTACAATAGACAGAATCTAAAGTATGATTTGCAAGGCTAGAGATGGTGTGATGGAGGTGCATTATATTCAGTTATATCCAGTGTTCAGTGTCATGCAGTCGCTCACAAACCTTGGATGATTTTCTTCGACTCCGTCGTGTCCAGACCACCACCAGTTTATCTGGCTGCCTGTCAATCAAAAGACAAATCAGAGGTTCACCACGGTGTTCTTCCTCTGGTTGGATTTCATCACTGGGTTATTCCATAAAACCAAGATTGTAATGAACAAAAAACAGGCGAATGAGCTCTACAAGAACATTGAATGCAGCATGGAGTCTATGTAATGCATCTCAGTGTCACAGCCCCGTGGCTATTCCTATTATTTTCTCCATAGGAAGCATGACGGCAGTGTTGGCCTACTACCCAGGCATCCAGGGAAAGAAGCTCTACGGTATGGATACCGTATATAATACGGTGTGGCTGACAGTGGCATCATTTGCCACAAAAGATTGCTTGAGATGCATTTGATGACGTGAACATAACATACATGCACACATCCTCAACGCATCTGGCATTTACGTTTTCAGAAAATACTGATAGTATGCAAACTATTTCACCCATTCTCCACAGCGATATACTGCGTGACTGATTTCCACACTTCCCATGATGCATAGCGGTTTGCACTGTCAGATTACTTACTGATTATGATACTGTGCTCATAAAACTACTCCCATACAGCAACCCCATACCACTTCTACGTAAATATTAAATATTAATCTTACTGATCTCCAGTTAGTAACAAATTACACAAACTGAAGTGCGGAAATGTAAAAAAAGAACAGATGTGTGGCTCTACCACATAAATACAAAAAATCTGTAGATATATCAAAGTCGTTGTAATAAACATGTAACATGTAAACAGGTCAAACATGAGACTTGATCTTGAGGAAAAACTCTCTAACTGCATGTTTTGAACAGCCTTAGTAGGGCAGCCTAACCCAAACATGTGCGGGGTGGCGTGCTGTTCTGTTTATCCCGTGTCTTTACCAAAGCCCTCACCCGGCCATGGTCACAATGTTGATCATATTTTTGCTATGAGTCATTTCTGGGATCTGGCTCTCGTTCGTATTGAGTTATACTCTAGATCATATCGGCCCGTGATCCCTGCCTGATGGAATACAGCCTACTCGACACCCTGGCGCAGTTGTATTTTTTTTTTTTTATGCCATCATCACAACAACAAATCAAAGCGAAGAGTCACGTGAGGGTAGCGTCACGTACACGTGAACCCCACATGGCCCCCACGTGTCCCGCTGTTTTAGATTCTGACCCTACGATTGTTCTAATGGTACACAATCAAACCAAAAATATTTTTTTTTAAATGCAGCCTTTGCGATTTGAAAATGGTGTTTTATTACATTACGCTGTCTGTTTGAATGCGATTAATAATGGTGCAGCCCTAATGGAGAATGGACGGAGAGGGAGAGAGCAAACAGAGAGAGAGGGTGGATTGAGTCATGCTCTTACAGGGCATCATCGGGACTGTAGCCGGCAGCCATCAGACCGACGTTAAGTAAACATTATTCATGTCCCTGTCAAAGTCCGCTCTGCCAACCATCCAAACAGAGGTTTAAGGACGTCCCCACAAACAGGACCCACATCGTACGGGCACGCACCGTCAGATGATGCATCCTTCTGACTCCGAGTGGTAAACATACATTCCGGGAAACATTAAACATCATCCAGGTTGTCATGGCCACAATATTTGTATAATATTACACAAATGTATTCAATAATCTAAACTTCTTCCACGCTCTGTATAGGATCAGGCAACAGTCTGACAGCCTGCATGAAAATAAGCAGAAATGGTCCACCTGTAATAAAAGAGAATTTGCATGAGATAAGGATGGTCTCATGTCTCTAGTATTTCTGAGCCAGGTGTTGCCTCGGGTGAGAGCCAGCACTGACAGACAAACTCAGGTAGGGATGCGTTCGCCATCTAAATGTTTTTGCTCCTAATGTAGTTCAGAAAGCGACATTTTCTTCAATAATCAAAGCTTTCTCTGTTGTCCAGAAACACCCCGCCGCTACTGTGTGTGTTTGTTATTATCCCCCTGGAGCACGGAAGTGCCGACTCTGTCGACCAATCAACGGACGGCGTGTGTAGCTCGGGAAATTACCGGTACCCTTTCAGGGTCTCAGTACCCCAACGGAGGAGTACTCCGAGAGAGTACGGCGCAGTGCGGCTCAGTCCGGGTCACGCCCACTTTTTGGCGGTGGAAACGCGACCCGTACCGCACCTTAGCGGACTGAACCGACCTGCACCCTGCAGTGGAAACGCACCATAAAATAACCAAGATTACGTTATTTTTCTCTCTTTTTTTAAGGTTTTTATCCTCTTTATTGTAGAGTGAGTAACACACACACAGATATATGGGAGAGAGAGGGGAAGACATGCAGCAAAGGACCACGGGCAGGAATCAACCCCTGGTCACTGCAGTAAGGACTGGGTGTCGCCCCTTAACGGTACGCACACACTACCCAGTGAACCACCGCAGCACCCAGAGAAAACCTTCTTAAACTGGACCCTTCACATCACTGCAACGGTCACTGAAGGTGAAGCCGGATATGTCTGTTGCAGTGGTAGAGACTGGAGCCTTACGCTAAGGTTAGGCCAAGAGTCGTAGCTGCTAATGCACGACTCATTCAACAAAATAAACTCCTAAGGGACTTCATTTCCCCCGGAGAGAGACTCGAATCATAACATCGCACTTCTTGGCAACTGGTGAGAAACCAAATATCAACGCAGTGGGTCTCCACTTAGAATCGTGTTAACTAATTACATCAGTTATGAAGCGAATATGCTGCATATTTCAATAATCATGGGAGTCATGGCAATGAAATAGATTCAATCCTGAACCTCGTACTGCCAGGGAGCGTACTACTATCATGAATATATCTGAAAGAGTATTTCATGCTAGTTAAATTATTATTATGCAGTTTGATTGTAAAATATGGAAGCAAATGTCAGTTTACGGATGAGGGGAATTTGTATAAGTGGGAGAGCATTCTGTAATGCATCCGTGTTTGGAGACGTTAGATACAAATATTTAGGAGCCTTTATCCAGTACTTGATTCTGCAACAAAAGCTGTGCCTGATTGAATACACACCTACATTTGATAGTGGATTTTGTATGAATACAAATATACCAAATATAACATCCATTTGCTCAGACGACTGTTGGCAGAAAAATTCTAGATTTCAAGTCCAAGGTCCAATCACTTGCTCCTAAAGCAAACACCAATTACCTTATACACAATGAGTCATTGTGCGTGACGCGAGAAAAACATTTAGTTAAGAAGGGCGAGTTTGGGAGTTAAATGTTGAGCGTTTTCTCTTTGATAAGCTTGCGTGCTCATTTGGCGTACTGTTAGCAATGGCACTCACAAGGAGGACCTTAGGGATTTTCGGGTTTTGAGAAATTTGTAAGAACCGGGTTTGGAAAAGCGGGTTCGGATCCCCTTCCCTACACATAATAGCTATGGAATTTATGGTAGCTAGCGACAGACAGAAAAGTGAGTACTTTGTTGTGTGCTGTGTTGTGGAGCAGCTGATTAGTGAGTACGGTGAACAGGAGGAGCTCTCCAGACGCTCTGTGGCTGGCCTTCCTTCACCCTACTAGTTAGGCACCACTGTTGATAAACCTTTATTGCCAGATATGTCGTTACATTTACCCGCCAGTGTGGATATTCGGCCAAGATTTACTCAAGCGGAATATATACACCACACCCACACCTAATAACGGACGTTCAATAAAGAGATGCAAATAAAAAGGCCATAGATCAGATATAAATGTTTTGACCGAGTGGTCCCTTCTGTCCATTTACTTGGTCTAATGTATTTCAGTTTTTTGTACAGCATATTGAGAATCCTCTGATCTAAAAGGCATTAAATACTAGATTAAGGCACAATCAACTTTCCACCCAATGATGATTGTTTGACCTGCTCTCAATATAGAACAAAAAAGCTGCTATGACATAGGGTCATAGCAGTGTCATAGCATGACACTGCTATGACATAGGGTCCGCAAAATACCTAACTGAATAGGGAACCAGCACATTCTCTGCGTCAGGTATAAACCTACATTATATAAACATGTCTGGCTGGCCAGTGTCAGTTTCAATGAGTATTTAATAAGTGACTCGGTCCGTCTTTATCCAGAACCCCGGGAAACAAACAAGGCAGAGGAGGTCTGACTGCTGGAGAAGCTCACGCTAGGTACAATAAGCTCAAACCAGTCATTGGCTCAGGGAAGTGTTGTACATTTTTATCATTCCATTCCCCGATATCTGCCCCAGGTTGGGGCCATGCAGGTCTGTGTTAAACATGCCTCGGGCAACCCCCCCTGGAAAGTCACGTCTCGGGGGAAAAGTCTTCATTCCACATTCCACTTACTTGTTTATTTATTTTTTACAAATGTAAGCAACCCATTTTGATCTACCGGTACTCCACTGCAGGTGTGGTCTTCAAAAGAAAGGCACACATTGCTGCAGCAGAATACATCATGATCATAGTAAAACATGTGCATAGCCTAGCCTGGTGGTGATTAGGCATTCAGAAAGAACACCCAAGAACACGCACTACCTGTAGTAGTTGGCTATCACTGCTGTACTAAGGGAATAGGTTGGTTTGACGATTGCCAGCACTTGCACTTTGTTCTATGAGCATCCTCATTTTACCGATAGCGATGTATTGTGACACTTCCTACGACAAATGTACTTATTGTAAGTCGCTTTGGATAAAAGCGTCTGCTAAATGCCCTAAATGTAAATGTAAATGTAAAGACAACCGGTTTTGTAATTAATTCTACAACTCGAGATTTCTACACACTTCAAATAACTGAAGAACAAATTCCATAAAGCTGCTGAGAAGAAGAAAAAATAAAAAACCAGCAGCTATTTCCCCATCCCCATCGGCCCCTCCCAACACCAGCAGACATGCCCGCACACCACGGTGTGTCAGTGTGTGAAATTATGACCCTGCCGGAACAAGAGAACAGCGACCAGCTCAGCATTCCAGCAGCACAAGAAACAGAGCCAGAGCGTTTTATGTGTTGACAGCGTTTCTCGTTGAAAAATACAGTATAGTGGTGTAATAAGTAATTCCACAACTACTCACCATTTCTTCGTGCATTCCACCATGAGCTCCTGATACGATGCCACGAACTGGAATTTGGACGCATGCTTCCCCACACGCTGCAGTCTCTTCCACACCGAAGCCATGGTTCCTTCTTGAGGTCCTCGTTTGTTTACCTGCTGTCTTGTTCTTCGTGTTACACCCAATTCACTTTAAGGATACTAGTCATACGTGTACCATTCTAATAAATCCTCACGGACACATTACTCCCTTAAGCACACTGAGAACAACACGATCACAAGCACAGGGGTTGGTTGGTTGGTGCAACCAGTCTGATCATTCCAGATGTGTTGCAACCGAGGCTGTAGATGAGTTCTTGATGGACTGCACACATCATTTCAATGCGAAAATCCGTCCGTAGGTCCACGGTGGGGGGGTGAGATGGTTAATCCTCTTGCATATAGAATCCACCGTTATGCTGATCTCCCTGAAACAAGTCGGGATCGCAATCACAGTGTCAATACTGAGAGATCTATGCCATCTTTCCAACGATACGTGTCAAGCCTAAGTGCATCCTGTTATTAGTACAGATAAACAAAAGCAATGCATTACAATGCTACGTATTATATATGTATATAAACGCATATATATATATATATATATAATAACAGTGAGTGTATGGAGAACCAGCCCCCCACTTTGCTGGATGGTGGTGGGGGTCTGTACACCGCAGTGGCCCGTTAGCCCTTAACGTTACCGGTCCTGGACTAACAGTCCATCAGGATGACTAAAAAGAGGACGGTGCACAGTGTGAAATACACGCCATGCAGAACCCCTCATTGCTTTTAAACAGATGTACAAAAATTCCTTCGTCCCTCTTTTCTGTCCCAAGTTTTAAACGCACACAAGGGGAAGAGATAGCACCTCCACCTCCTCTTCTTATACTGCATCTACCCTGCTTACTGCAATTTATACCATGGTTTTATTGACTTATTGATCTTTGTATGCACTGCCAGACCTATAGTGCAACTAACTTATTAGTTGTACCTGTGCACTGTCTGTCTGTCTGTGCTGTAGCCTGGTGTGATGTGTCTGTTATGTGTGGGATGTGATCCTGTCTGCAACCAAACTGCCCATTAGGGACAAAGAAATCAAACTGAACTGAACTGCAGTGTTAGTGTAATGTAGTGTACATTAGAGACGTGTCTAAAGTACGTGGTGAATAAGTAATGACGGAACAATTCCCAAGATGTGTTTTGTGTGTTCCAGGGACTAGCCCGAGCCCGAGCCCGGAGGAGGAGGATGGGGCTCGGGTAGCGCCGTGCTCCCCCTTTAGCCGGGACTTAACCGGGGACCTGCCCGGCTCCAGAGGGTCCACATGTCACGGTGCACAGCGTAGTGATACTTACATTACTCTGGTAGCAAACGCATTGTCTCCCCCACAGCGAACCTTTCCAGCCCCGCGTTATGAGGAGCAGAGCCCGGTGGATTCAGCCCCAGCAGAGCAGCAGCCTCCCTAGCTCTGCTAGCTAGCTAGCTAGCTGATTAGCCCTCTCCTCTGCTGCACCGCTACCGCTAGCACGTTAGCCACAAGGGGCTAGCTATCATAACATGGGGAGAGAAAAAAAGCGGAATTAACCGCTTATATCACGTGTATAAACACATAAGGTGCTTAAAGCCAGCTCGGAGATTTAAACACGAATGTGAGAATGCGACATTGGATTCAAGCGAGTCTACAGAATAAACTAAAGTTGAAGTATTCCGACTGTAGGCGTGAATTCCGACAGCCTACTAGTGCCATGAACGCACCGCCGCTACCTCCTCCATCGTTTACTGACCGCGGAGACCGAAGACCCGCCCCCCCGGGGCGATCCCATTGGTGCGATGGCTGCTCCATTTTGCGGATTGCTCTCTTATTGGCCAGGCCGCTCTCTGTCATTGTCATCCTATTCGTCAAACCGAACATACATCAAAGACATTTAATCCTTGGAATATAAAAAAAATAACGGAATTTGACCGTATACCGGTAATCTCAGTTATGGATATTATACCGTATTCGGGTCTAGCTGCTGGACTACCGTCGTCCACATGGACACCGCCCCTAGAAATCGGATTAGTTTTTCCCTAAAGACTAATTTATTTTATGTTACCCATTACCCAATAAGTATTTAATTGAAATCACAAAATATCGAATAAGAAAGCAAAGTCGTCAAAAATATATATTGCCACAATATAAATAATTGATATGCACACAGGCCTACATTCTGCAATATCACACACAGAAATATGATCCTATTTAATGCTATTGGCATTATTGTCCCATGTCTAATAACATAAATCCCCCTTCTTTCCCCAATGCTTCAAGGCTCCATGCACTCCCATGGCTGTAACTTACCTATGTGTACTATAGCATGTTCTTACATTAATTTTTGAGTTTGTTCTAAGTTTGTAAGTAAGCCAGCCTGAACCAGCTTGCACTGTCCTCCTTAATGCGTGGCTCATAGCCATGATGGTCAACATCAGAGTCACATTCACTGATGTGGGTCAAACTTTCCAGTGACTCCTGGCACAGAGTTGCAGTTTGCACGCAAGGCGATGTTCATTAACAGACCATGTAGAGCCTTCCAGTCTACAACACTACACACCACGTAGAGCCTTCTATTCTACGACAATGATATAGCATGTAGAACATTCTATTCGACAACAATACACATTCAGTGTTTAAAGAGGTCGTGCCCCCACGCACGTTACGTCACAATGCTTTGATGTGACAAGCCATCCACCATATGTACAGGGTAGGCCTACTACTACCACAATATTACTACTACTACTACTACCACAATATTACTACTACTACTACTACTACTACTATACTACTACTACTACTACTACTACTACTACTACTACTACTACTACCACAATATTACTACTACTACTACTACTACTACTACTACTACTACTACTACCACAATACTACTACTACTACTACTACTACTACTACTACTACTACTACTACTACTACTACCACAATACTACTACTACTACTACTACTACCACAATACTACTACTACTACTACTACTACTACTACTACTACCACCACAATACTACTACTACTACTACCACAATACTACTACTACTACTACTACTACTACCACAATACTACTACTACTACTACTACTACTACTACCACAATACTACTACTACTACTACTACTACTACTACTACTACTACTAATTCTACTCCTAACAATAATA
>OMLJ01114160.1:0-13011 GCA_900302595.1 Gadiculus argenteus
CACATATAGACACAGACACTCACACACAATTCATATGACATACATACAAAATCCACATGACACACACAACACACACACAAACATACAGATACACATATGAAATAAACACACACACACACACATATGACACACACACTTCACATGACGCATACACACACACACATGTTCACATGACACACACAATTCACATGACACACACACACACACACACACACACACACACACACACACACACACACACTATTCACTTGACACACACAGCAGGAACTGAACCAAGTCCAAGAAATGCATTTTTTTCCATTGTTCCACCAACTATAGGAGCTCCTAAGCAGTGACGCTTTGCAGGACATTTTAAGTCCATGTCTATGTACGGGCAAAACATAAGTTCCTTGTTTTGGTTCACTGTGTGGGTTATTGGTTCTTTTAAAACAATGAACCATATCAGCAGTGTACTGAAGATTGAGTTTTTTATTTTTCCAATTTTCATTACTCCACCTCCCATTTTCAGGGTATTTGCATGGAGTTGTTTATTTTGTTTGCAAAAGTGTATAGGTTATTGAAACCAGTGGAGTTGTGGAAATGAAGAAATTGTACATTGTGTAAAATGATTCATTAGGAAACTGTTTTACATAATTTCCATATTTATTGTTTTGATTTCTATTGCCTATGCCGAGTTTCCTGAAGCATACAAAAACACAATAAATGCATCAGAATGGATTTGTTTGTGATCTTTCCACAAAGTTTATTGTATTGTAGCAACTCCGAAAAATAATTACAGTTAAAGGTACACTGTGTCATTTTTTTACTCCCATCTAGTGGTTACATTTTATATTGCATTCAAACGAAGACTGCTCTCTAGCGCCTCACGTTTTCAAATGTGCGTTGCAACCTGTTGAAACTACGGCAGGCGGTATGTGTCACGTATCACGTAACAACATGTCACGTATGCCACAAAGTGCTTTTTGTCCCTCTCGGCAGTCCATAGACCGGAAGAACATGGCTGCCTCCATAGAGCTTACCCGCCCTATGTAGATACAGAGAAGTGACCAAAAGAAAGAAAAGACCAGCATCAGTGGAGTGAAGGGGGCATGCAGGGGAATATGGGAGGAGAAGCTCAGACAAGTACAAAGGTGCCAATCCATTTAGTGACTTAAATGTTAATAAAAGAATCTTGAAGTCGGCCCTGGCTGTTATTGGAGGCCAGTGTAGGGAAATCAATACAGGTGTTATATGGTCACATTTGAAGGCCAGCTGAAGGCCTCTGTTTACATATTTAGGAAGACCGGAAAAAAGGGCATTACAGCAATCAAGTCTTGAAGTGGTCTTGGTGGCAGCTTTGATGTGTGACTTGAATGTTCAGTAATGATACAGCCATCAATATTAACATTAATTTTCTCAGTCAGATTTCTATGTACGGGCGGTCTCACAGCTAGTAACTCGGTTTCGTCAGCATTTAACATGAGCGAATTTGTACGCATCCAGTTCTTGACTACCTGAAGACAAGCTTCCAACTTGAACACTTGGGAGCTGTCATTTTGGATTACAGGAATGTATAGCTGGGTATCATCTGCATAGCAGTGGAAGCAAATATCATATTTCCGGAATATATTACCAAGAGGAAGCATGTAGATGGGAAAGATCATAGGGCCAAGCACTGACCCTTGGGGCACACCAAACTTAACAGAAGAATATCCAGACAATGTTGTTCTGTAATTTATACACTATCAGTGCGCTAAAAAAGTGCTATCAGAGAACCAAGGTGCAGACTTTGTGTGAGTATGTTTCCATGTTTTTTGGGGGGCAACAGAATTAAGCACCTTCATCAGGGTATTATTTAGATTGTAAGATTATCCAGGGAAACAGTGCTTGCGAAGGATGTGGCTAGAATATCTGGTAAACACTCAGTCATTAAAGACTTGGCATTGCTGTCAAGACGCGATAGGTATACATTTCGGGATTATGGCTCTTAGTTGGGAAACAGTGCAACATTAAAAAGGATACAATAATGATCTGAGACAGGAACCTGTATGATCAATAATAAATTAGCGGTAATCTCTCTGGTGAAAATAAGGTCTAGAGTATTTCCATGGTTGTGGGTGGCTTCGTTTACATATTGGGTCAAATCTAGACTGGTCACAAGATCCATGAATTCAGTAGCTCTGTGCAATCGTTTACATGCAGGTTAAAATCATCCATTAAAATTATTTTATCATGTTGTACTATTGCAATAGACAGCAGCTCTGAAAATTCTGAAAGAAAATTTGAGTTGTGTTTGGGGTCTGTAGATAAAACTAGAATGCGATGGTGGGTTCTAATCCGTGGATAGATATTCAAATTATGTGAATTCACCAAATGAACATTGAGTACAAGTAAAACTAATAGAAAATATTGAAGAGAATAAGACAGAGAATAAGAATGTAGTTTGGTGAAGAGGCCTCAATAAGAGTTGTTGGGGCAGTGGATGATAACCAACATTCAGTTAAAACTAGAAAATCAAGCCCTTCTTGAGAAATGAAACATATTTTATTTATAGAGATGTCAAATGTCTTACTAGAGAGCGTCCTAATGTTAAACAGTGCAAACTTCATGGTTTTAGGAGAAGTCGAGGGGAAAAGGCCTTCTGTGATTTCTTATAGAGTGTTAGGGACCTGGGGGTGCGGTAGATTTATCATGACATTTAGAAAAAATACTTTAAGAAAATGACAAATTCCCAAGCCTGACCCCCAGTCATTTGGCCCTGCACACACACACGCACACACACGAAAATAAAACTCGTTTCTTGTGATGGCATTAACAAAATAGTGCGTGCTAATTGGCTGAGCGCAGAACATCAACGTTTATTTATGAAAATATCTCACAACTTTTGGCAGTTCTCCTGACCTCCCCAGGACGTCCTGGCGCTGGCGGGAGAATAAGAACGTACACTTTTTTAGGCCCAAGCCCAATTGTTTTTATCATGAATAAAAAACATGGTTCGCCTTCCCATCTATTAGGCTGCATAATGTTATGTTGATGTCAAAACCATAGTAGGCCTACTACGTTGCTGCTGCCTAAAAGAGTCGACTCTGGCACCGGTGTACTGTGATTTGCTGGCCCCAAGTGGATACCATCCCAGTAGGCTACACACTTCATTCCCATTTACTGAATGTGCAGGAGGTGTAGTATTAATCCCTGACGGGGAATCAACTGACCCCTCAACCTCAGTAGGCATGTCAAATATCCGTTGGAAGGAATGCATAGAGCATTCTCTCCATGGCTGGTCATACGGAAAGCTATGCCAATAGATGCCAATAGATGCGCACTGATCTTCACACTGTTCTTCTCACAGATAAAAATCTAGACTACAACAAAAATACAAAAATCTTCTCACAGATAAAAATCTAGACTACCACAAAAATACAAAAATCTTCTCACAGATAAAAATCTAGACTACAACAAAAATACATTGGCACTGGGCTTGCTCTCTCGGGGATATAAGTTTGGCTTGGGGCTGACTGAAAGTGAGCCCAAACGTGCAACCAATCTGGGGCTGATATCCCTTTGTATGGCCGAGGATCTCCCTATGGGACCCTAGTGTATCCCCTGCCCCCACTTTGTGCTTCCTTTAATGCTTCCTAATCCCTTGCCTGGACAGTATCCGTGGTCCAGTGGCATATGTCCATTTATTCTGACAACTAGTCTGTATCATTCCATGAGTGTTTTATTGAGTTCATTATGGAGGCATAAACCTTAGAATCACGCGTGTAAAACACAGAAGAGATCTCTAAGTGCCTCTGAACGACTGGCGAGATTACGCCATGGCGGAATGAGAATAACATGGTCTAATTAAAAATGTAATGAAATTGTAAATAATGAGAACATTTGAGAAGTATTCTACTTAAAATAGCTAGGTAGAAGAATTTGTGAAAAGGCCCACAAAAACGTTGCCAAAGATGTACACTAGATGGCAACGGTTGAATTAACGGTTGCCCCGTCTGTCTAACATTACCGTAATACCTAAAGCAAAAGCGAATGTGATTCTTCACTTTTTATATTTATATATTTAGCCACTTATTCATACCAACTGGTATACCTTAGTTCTCAAGGTGTCCACATTCTATCATCTCAAAACCTGGGTAGAGATTTTGTCATATTACGGTAACTCGCGTTAACGTGTCCATATACAGGTCCTTCTCAAAAAATTAGCATATTGTGATAAAGTTCATTCTTTTCCATAAGCCTCAGGAATCTTTTGCAGGTGTTTAGAGTTAATTTGTTGATTCAGATGATTAGGTTAATAGCTTCTTTAGAGAACCTTTTCATGATATGCTTATTTTTTGAGATAGGAATTTTGGGTTTTCATGAGCTGTATGCCAAAATCATCAGTATTAAAACAATAAAAGACCTGAAATATTTCAGTTGGTGTGCAATGAATCTAAAACATATGAAAGTTTAATTTTTATCATTACATTATGGAAAAGAATTAACTTTATCACAATATGCTAATTTTTTGAGAAGGACCTGTATTAGAGACGTAGCGGTGAACACTAACAGGTTACCGCTCAACGAGAACCGGAGCGGGAGCCGTGATGAACACAGAGGATTTGTTCATGGATAAAGTGAACTAGTGGACGTCGCTTTGAGGTAATTACCTAAATAAACACCTTTTGCTAGAGCCTATAATTTCCCGTGTAGATGGTAACTGTTGTTGTGTCTGAGACAGCGTCGTTCCAGTCTGTAGAGACAGGAGGGTTGGTTAGTCCCCTATAAGTCGATTAAGACTTCCACACCTAAACTACAACATCATAGTGTCAGCTTCACCCAACACAACGCTATCCAATTATATATATTTTTACTTATTTCATTTTTACCGATTATTTACGATAACAGAAGTGAGCTAAAAGCCAGGCAGTGGATTATAGCTACTCGTGACTATAGACAAAAAGACAAGCAAGTCAACGCCTGGAGGTATAACGTTTGTCTCAGCAATGTTTTGATCACGTATTTACAACATTCATAAGATAAACTGATGCTGTTTAATTTCATCAACGTTTTTATTTATAGCATGAGTGACTGTCAGGGATTCCAACTCGTGTTTGACACTACTGTCCTCCAGTTTAAAACAGATCGTAATCTCTCACACACACCTGCCAATGCACTCCAAGCTATAAATACGGCTTTATATGTCTGGGGTTATAAGAGGATCCCAACGGTGTCAACAGCCATGTACATGCCTGTTGACATGCATTTTATTAATTAGCTAATAAAACGCATGCATTCTATTATGAGACCTTAAAGCATTCATAGAATGTTGACCACTATT
Organism: Gadiculus argenteus; assembly: GCA_900302595.1. NCBI lineage: Eukaryota > Metazoa > Chordata > Actinopteri > Gadiformes > Gadidae > Gadiculus > Gadiculus argenteus. Next base: position 5,303 of record OMLJ01114160.1, read on the forward strand.
TTAATTGTATGTAGCCTATTGGCAATTAGTAGGCCTATAGCCTTAGTAATGTTTTAAAGTGATTATTCTTTTTTATTATTTAAGTTATTTTTTATCTAAATATTCTTATCAAAGGGAAATCCTTTTGTTGCCTGAACATATTTTATTCAATTGTTTAATAAATGAAATATATAAAATGTAATACATTACAGTGAGGTGTATATATCTGGTCCACTGAAATTATACAAAAAGGACCAAAAACAAAGGACCAAAAACAACAGATGTACAATAATTGATGCATACAATTATTGTACATCAATAATTGTATGTCTGTGTTCTGTGTTTGAACTACTTTTACAGACTCTACTTTTGAAATAAAAATGCCTTAGCATTTACAGCTAACCCTACAGCTAACCCATCTACTATCTTGAAGTTGGAAGCAAGTTGGGTTGTTCTCCATGCAGCACACCCACCATGGGGTGATTCTTGATCAACTACAATTCATGATAATGAATCCCTGAAGGAATAACACAATGCTTATTTCACTTCCAATTGCATGCAACGACAGTGGTACGAGGGGACATTGGACCGCGTTACTAAGTGCGGAGGTGGATGTTTCTGTCATGTGTGGGTGAGAGCAGTGCAGCCTTGGATCCATCGTGGAACCACAATCCGCCCGGGCGGCCAGCCTTTGGGCCGGAGACGCTACACACCAGCAACTACTCCCTGGTTCTGTTCATCCAGCTCAGCCTGCTTTCCTTCGACTTGTTTGTCAACTCCTTCAGCGAGCTGCTGAGGAAAGAGCCTGCTGTCCAGCTTGTGCTATTCATGTAAGGCAATGCTTTCTTTCTTCTGCTGTCAGTCTGCTGTTTGTTAGTCTGATTAGTCAACATATGAAAGGTCTTGGGACCTCTTGACTTCTTTGGTGTTGTCTTTTCCCCCTTATATTCCCTTCTCTCCTTTCCTCTCTATTGTCCTCTCCTCTGTTCTCCTTTATTCTCTCCTCTCACCTCCTCTGCTCTCCTCCTCTTGTCACCCTCTGCTTTCCCATACTCTCTTCCTCTCATCTCATCACATCCTCATGCCCTGATCTCCTTCTCTCCTCTCCTCCTCCTTTTCTGTATCCTACAGTATACAGGACATCTCCATCCTGTTCAACCTGATCATCATACTCTTGATGCTGTTCAACACCTACGTGTTCCAGGTGGGCCTGGTAGCTCTGCTGCTGGATCGCTTCAGGGCCATGCTGATGTACTCCGCACTCTATTTAACACTAAGCATCATTCTGCACTCCTGGATCATGGTACTTCTCTGCGGACCCAAGACCAAAGACATTTAGTCAGAAATTACAAACGTAGAATTTATATTTTTAATATATATAAATATATAGATTTGTATTTTTTTATACTATGCTGACTATATTTATAGATGCATATATTCATCCAGTTTATCTTATATTTCCAAATACAACAAGTGCTTTAATGTTTGTTGCTATTTTGAGTCAATTTATACAGGTAAAATGTGGTTGCTTTTTTTCCCCGGCCTCTCGATATTAACACATAGCACGTATAATAATAAAATTTAAGTGCTGCTAGTGTCTGTACTGTATTGATCTATGAGAACCATTATTTTGTCCAGTAAAAAGAGGACTTAAAGGATAAACATAATTTTAAATATTGAGACAGAATATAAAAGCATAATTAGAGGGGTTTTTTGTATTAAAAACAGAACTCTTCCATCTACACATTTACTTTGTTAATACAATATGTAATGAAATGGTTGGGTAAAAGTGAAGTTATCGCTATTATTAATAATATTATTAATAGTAATATTATGTTTTATACTCACAGAATCTCCGTTGGCTGAACTCAAACCGATTTATTTGGACAGATGGCCTACAGGTTCTCTTTGTCTTCCAGAGAGTTGGTAAGTAAACTTGTTTGTGACAAGAGAAATAATATCCAGTTATCCACGTATGTATGTGTTTGGGTAGGGGCATGTGTGGTTTTATGTGCACTTGAACAAGAAGTGAAAGATTTTTTATAGAATTTACTCCAATAATAAATAACATAGTAGCTCACTTGGATATGAGGTCCGATGTCCAAAATTCCGAACTACCCCTTAAATAAGCAGGCTGTGAGACAGTTAGTTAGATCAAATTCAATTAAATGATATGGATACAATGTGGTGTGCTAAGCAACAAGTGGAAAACATAGCACCACTTTATTTGATTAGCCAAAGAATGCTTTATCTTGCATTTTACAATAAGTTGAGTAAAAATATGTTAGCACAAGACGCATGATTTGAAACTCAGCACAGGATTTGAAAAACACTTGTTCCAGACATTTTGGAATTGATTTACCTCGAAAACTATGTTAACATATTCAATTCAGTTTCATAATAGAGTCCAATCATGGTATTGATTCAAATTAGTTTCCTTCCAAATACTGTTGAATACCTAATCAAGTCTAAACCCTAACACTGGGGGGATTTGCAGGAATAGGAGAGATTAGAGAGTCTTTTTGTGATATTCTATTTTCAAGTTACAAAAAAGATTTTTGGGCCTTCTTTTAGTCGGGCAAGCAGAATAATTTCACTGCAGACACCATAGGATGATCAGAAGGAGAAGACTCTAGCTTGGGACGTCATACATTAGTGAAAGAGAGGATGTATTGTCGGTTTATAGTTACAGACTTCAACATGTTTACGTTCTTTTTTTTCCTCAAACTTTGCAACTTTTCAAGTATTTATTGAAGATCACTGATTTATGTGCCTATTCAATTCCAACACATCAATCAATACAAAACATAAGTAAATAAACGACGGTGATCAGAGTTGATACACTGGAGCTCATGGAACAAATAAGAAATGACTTCTAAACTGAGCACATTTAATGTCGCTTCTTGTTGCATTCCCTGAAGTGACATTCGTTGTATCCTTTACATAGTTGCCATTTTGTACTACTACTTCTACAAGCGAACTACTGAGTACTTGGGGGATCCTCGACTCTACGAAGACTCGCCATGGCTGCGGGAGGTGTTTGCTCGAGCCCGACAGTGAACCCTTGAGTGGTGGCAGAGGGGAAAGCACCTTGTTCCAACTCTAGAGCAGCAAACAACACGCTGACTGGGAGGAAGTTAGCAGTGGGTAATTTCCAAACTATACACTGAGATTGAAGAAGGTAATTAATAAGGATACCAACACTGGGGATCCGATCCATGGTGCACAGTGGGCCAGAGAGAACTGGTTGCTCTTTATAGATGCTGTTATATATGTTGACATGACAAGGATTTATGTCTCTTTATGGTATACTTTATTGTAAATATTAGATATAAGCCTATGGGAATTGTTTTATACAGATTGTAACAGCATTTGTGATATCTTGTTTCACGTTGGTTAAATGGATCAGTTGTTTCATGGCTAGACTGGCCTGATGCTACTTGAGCTAACAGTATAAACTGACAAACTATCCAATCTCATTCACTCGTCAAGTTGGATTTCAATGATGTCAGCATGGACCAGATTTTGTAATTTCCTTAATACCTCTTCATACTTTTTGCCATTGTTAAACCTTCACTTAAAAATCTTTGCACTAAAAAAAAATAAGCATAACTAGAATTGTAATTGTATTGTATTTTTATAATTCAGTTTTTTAAATTGGTGATTTATATATCCAGCTATTTAAAGTAGTTATCTAATATACACTGATGCTTGTTCTAAACTCAACAAAAGAAAACGCTCGGGTTAATCAAATGTTCCTAATCAAACATAAAATAGAATAGAAATATCTAGGCTCTGGAGTGAAGTGAACTGAAATGTTAAAGCTAACATGCATCCCACTCCTATGTCTTGGTGTTTCACCAATATCTTTTTTTACGATTTGTGTCATTGAGATAAGAAATTTTGATCTGAAATAGGAACGTCTACATCTCTGTTTTCCAAACGTATTGTGGCCCTGTTAATTGCAATAAAATAATGATTATGTATTGTGTTATGTTTTTTGACATATCAGCTTTTGGAGGGTTGGGTGTCTATGTTGCCCTTCTGAACTGGGGTTCTACGTGTATATAACGTATAAAGTGTGTTCAAAAGGCTGCATTTTGTATAATAAAAGAGACTTTCCTGTGCAGGTGACCTTTTTTCAGGTTTGTGTACCTGAGAAGAACATAATGTGTAAAAATGAATACAATATTTGAATAAAGATTTTCTCAGAACTCATGCCCATCAGAACTATTTAAGCAATTCACAGTGGTTCCTGTTACGCATTAGTGGTTCAGGTTAAGCTTTTTTTTGGTCTACATTCATTTCCCACCAATTCCCTATGGTAATCATGCCTTTCCTCTTTCCATAGCAGACTACTTTCCTAAGGTGGTCATACTTGGTTACAAGACTTTCAAAGATTTGTATATCGATAATGTTTTTGCATCCTTTCAGCAGCTCTGACAAATGTAATTTCCCAGGCAACCTTTCTTTAGAGATTTACATGTCCATAGCTTTGTCCATAACCCATTCCCCACGTTTCCTAACCCACCTAATGATTTCATTTTAGATGGTTTTGTGACACCAATCCAAACAAAATTAATATTTTACTGGTTTAATCTTTTAAAACCAGATTCAATTCATCTGGTTTAACCAGATGAATTGAACTCCAGAAAGACCCTTAGGGAGGCGGATATGGGAGGCAATACCAGAAGAAGTATGAGCTGAGATTCTGAAACGTGTACACAGGTCTTTTATCTGTGCAAGGAATGGTCTTATTCAATGTAAATTGGTACACCGTACCTACTACACAATGGCTTGGTTAGCTAAGATTTATGACTGTGTATCACCAGCCTGTGATAGGTGTTGGCAATCTCCTGCAAAACTCATAAACATGTTCTGGCTTTGCCCATCCCTACATAACTATTGGTCATTGGACATAGACTTTTGGTACCCTATCAGAGATAATTGGGGAAAAAGTAGAACCAGATGCTCTAAGTGTACTGGGATCTCCCCGTCATTGCTTTCCCTCCCTACAAGAAAGATGTCTTAGCTTTTGTCACCCTACTGGCTAGAAGACTATAATCACCCATTTAATTCAACTCTATCTCCCTTTCATACACACTGGATAATAGATATCCTTCATTTTCTTAAATTGGAAAAAGTTAGGCTTTCATTAAGAGGCTCCTCCAACAAATTTGGGAAATTATGGGATCCATTCTTCCATATACATTTCCCACTCATTCCAGATCAAGGCAACTTTTGCAGTTTGGAGGGATATCAATATGGTGTTTGTTGGAGTGTAGGTGATATTCAATAATACTGACTATTGTCTATCACTGACACGGTTCACGATTAGTCTTTTTTTTTAATCTGTTGGTTTATGGTTATTTTTTATTTTTTTATACAATGTCTTACTTTTTATAAATGCTTTTGTCACAACTGTCTGCTCCTGCAAAAACCCAATAAACAAAAAGAAAAAAAAAGCCATTCACAATTAGAAAATGTGTATGTGTCAACCTCATGCATGTATGGCACTAGCAAGCAATTGTTTTAATACCCAGAATTTCCTTACCTGCCAGATGGTCTAATATCTCCATCAATTTGCTATTGGCTGGTCGCAGGTGTTTATTGCGAGGTTGTCAGTCATGTACAGCATGGAAAACTGTACACACAACCGCCTCTTTCTCAAGCTAACCACTGTTTGCTGTAGCCAGAAATCTAAAAAATATTTACCTGACATTTACTGAAATATGTAGGGCTACATTATGTAGGATTATGTTATAATATTTTATTACACAGCTCTTCTCAATGCTGTGGAATGCTCCATTCACTTGCCTTCATTGGACTTCCTGAATTGCGGCGGTCAATTATTTTTCGATAATGCTGCTAACAAATACAATGTAAAAAGACACACTGTGTTAAGTTATTTTTTCTTTTTGGCGTTCTATACATTATCCCTTACATATATCAACCCCCTCCTTCCCTTACATTGTTGATTAAAGCTCTGGTTCAACTGAGTAAAGCCTTCTTTTAATATTTTATCCTAATAATTATATATTTTATAATGACTATATAATAATAATAATCATTCATATAGCTTAATAATTGGTAACCTTTTTAAACTTGGTTTGTATCATTATTGTGCCTGCACAGAACCCCACGACGTCAGGGGGCGCTCACATCAGAATGGCTTCAACATTAGCCTTATGGTTGCTACATAGCTAGCTACTTCCGTACTATTTTAACACCAATGGTGTTTTGGTTTTCACTTGTGCAACGTTAAAAACACTTCGTAGGTGTTCATTTTCTGTTTCCCAAAAATGTCTTACAACTACGTTGTAACAGCTCAAAAACCTACGGCAGTCAATGCCTGCATTACAGGTAAATATGCCGTTATATTATTATTTTGTTTAGATAAATATCACATCAGCACCGCACACATTCACCACCTTCATGCTAGCTTATCTCCCGCGCCTGAACTTAAGCAACACTGGCATCGCAGGGCCTCACTGGATATTTGTTTTCATTTTGTTAAAGCATTCACATTACAGAAACAGTATTAATTGGTAAATGTGATCGTGATAACACACGCGTTTATCGGCTGCTATATCTGCAAACCCCTCATGGCTTTGTCGTGCTACATTAAGGCCACATACATTAGACTAGTGTGTCCAACATGTTGGCTTTGAGCTCGGAGTCCCTATTGACGTTGCAAGTGCAACCGAAGTATGGACAAGCAGTTTGTTATACTGACCAACCTTTTGTATAATACCCCTGTTCTAAATGTAGGAACATTAATTCGTGCGATTGTGTCTGACAATATCACAATTCTCAGACCTGTCAACAATTATACTGTAAGATATTGACTGTTCATACTAGTTTATTTATATAAAGGGGAATTAAGCCCACCTCCATTAACCAAAACTGGTATTATGACTTATGTGTAAAGATGTCAATGTTTTGTGTATTGATTAGCATCATGAAAGGCATAAATATTTTCCAACTTGTCCATATCCACTGGCCTACCAAACCTAAGCCCTGTGCCATGCTGCACATGATGCACTGTTCTGTAACTTAAGGGGATGGTTGAGTTGGAATCTCATTGTAATGCATGTGCAAGCAAGACTTTGTACTGGTGGTTTCTGGGAGAGAAACACACCTTATTGAATTTTATAAAGATAGTAGCCTATACAGTAGAACAGTACATTTTATATTTTACAACTGTGATATAAAGTATGCACACCCTTTATTATAAACCTATGTCCAACATTAAAGCCTAATGTGCCACAGCCCCAAACTAACATTTTGAAGTATGTCAATAGTATTGTTTTTTAAAGCAGTCTTGATGCTATCCATCTAATCACACATGGGGAACTCATGTTAGCCCAGTCATTTCAATCGAGGAATGCATCATTTGTCAGTGGCACTTCAAGATTCAAGATTCAAGATTCAAGATGTTTTTATTGTCATATGCACAACAATGACAGAGCAGTCGCTGGCAATGAAATTCTTAAGTCTTGGGCTCCTCCAATAGTGCAATTAAGGCTTAATATATAAATAGAATAAAAGTAAAAAGAGCAACAATAACAGTAATAATAATAATAATAAAGTGTGGAGGTAAAATGTAATGTGATGTAATATATAATATATATAATATAAATGTAGATATAAATATAAATATAAAATGTAAACTGAAATGTAGGCAGATATAAACATGTTTTTTCCAGGCGTAAAGTGTCAAGTGTAGT
>OMLJ01114164.1:0-12494 GCA_900302595.1 Gadiculus argenteus
TTTTTATTGTCATATGCACAACAATGACAGAGCAGTCGCTGGCAATGAAATTCTTATGTCTTGGGCTCCTCCAATAGTGCAAATAGTGAAGACTTAAATATATAAAATAAAAATAAGTAAAAAGAACAACAATAACAGTAGTAATAATAATAATAATAATAGTGCAGAGATAAAATGTAATGATATAAATATATAATATAATATAAATGTAGATGTAAATATAAAATGTAAAGTGAAATGTAGGCAGATGTAAACAGATGTAAACAGATGTTTTTCCAGTCATTGGCTGGTATAAGGTGTCGAGGCACAAAGTGTCAAGTGTCAGTAGTGGTGAGCTGTATGTAGCTCAGGAGTTCAACAGTCTTATGGCTTGTGGGATGAAACTGTCTCTGAGTCTGGTGGTGCGAGACCGGATGCTGCGGTAGCGTCTGCCAGACGGGAGCAGCTGAAATAGTCTGTTGCTGGGGTGATGGGGGTCCTTAATGATCCGGTTGGTCTTCTTCCTGCAGCGCTGAGTGTAGAGGTTCTCCATGGATGGCAGCTCCGTCCTGGTAATGTGCTGGGCAGCTTTCACCACCCTCTGTAGTGATTTACGGTTGAGGGCTACGGTTGAGGGATAATGGAGTTCAAGGCAAGTTAACTCATTCTCTTTGATACAGTAGTAAATTATATGATGGAATACTTATTTATCCTGGAGACCATCCTGATCACATGACCTCAGGTGATCGCTACAAGGATCAGTCTGATCAGTATGACAATGTAATCAGGGACGAGTCATAGTTGATGACGTAAAATACCGTAAAATCCTATAGTAGACCATGGACACTACCGCCCCTGTGAGGTCATTGCGGGCGGTGCAGGTGTACTTCCCCAGGTGGTCTTCATCCAGCTCGTCTATAACATACTGAGGTCCGTGGAACAGGGAGGTGCCTGGGAGCTCCCAGGTGAACGTGGAGGCAGGGAGTCAGAAGCACAGCTCAGGGCGAGTCGCTCTTCATCCATGCTGTTGCACGCTGGGGGTGTCTGGGCCGTCTGGAGAGAGGCGACAGGGTGCACAAGAACACACGATCCAGGTCATGATCTAAAACAAATCTGAGAACCCGAGAGCTGCTCTTGTTTTAAATTATCATAACTGTACTGTTTATTTATTTACTTTATTTTTTTACCTCTGATTTCAGATTCTTTTATTTAATGGAATTACTGATCTTTCTGTATTTCTGTCCTCTTATCAGTGCCTTTGTGTAAAAGAGCCAGCCAATTTTCCCTGAATAAACAATGAATGAATGAACCTTGCCATACAATTACGATATAATGACCAAACAATCACAATTTTAGTTGCGGTACTTACAATTAACTGTGAGCTGGCATGTGGCGACTTCGTCGCGTTGGTGTTCCCAAAGCACAGATCTAAGACCAGAAATATTCATCAAATCCTATAGTAGGCTATATTATACAGTTAAAGATATGATTCCAGTTAGAACAATAAGTCTACATTGGTATTTATTTATTTACTTGTTGTAAGAAGCAAAAGTGCTCTTCTGATGAAGTGATATTCTGATGGCAGACTTGTTTCCCCGTATTAAGCAAATTACATTCTATTTTTTACACCTTCCTTCCAGCTGATACTATGCCCAATAAATCAGGTGTGGCCGCCCCTACCTGTGGCGTTGATTGGTTATGTATTTAGAGATGCATTTAAAGATGAGCTATGCTTGAATATCACAAGTCGTTCACCTTTCTTCAGTCTAGACTAAATTATAATAATGATAAATAATTGGCTTCTTGTTAAGGGTGGTTAGGGAGACCTACGCTCCAGGGACATTTGACGCGCAACAAACGCTCTCCAGTCTCTCAAACTATGCCGTCAATGTGGCCGAACGCCCACTAGGTGTCGCAGGAGGACTGGACGAACTGTCTCTGAGGCACAAACCCGCGGAATAACACTGCAGTATTAAATCAACCTCTTTAATGAACATACCATATTACCAGTACATGAAAAGACATGCGGACCAGTAGGACGATTATTACGAATGAGGGGGACGACGACATTTCTGACTTCAAAACGAATAAACTCATTTATTATTAGATTACGATTATATATTATTATATTGTCCCGTATATGGACGTGACAATGTGAACAAGAAGAATCAGTCATATATGAAAGTGAAAGACAAGTCCAACTATTTGGAAGGCGTTTATCTTAAACACTAAAGCAAACCAACACCACACCACACGTTGTATAAGATGAGAGCCGATGCACAGTTATCCTCTGCACCAATCAGCGTCGCCCGCTTAACTCGCTCGTCCAATCAGGAGAGGGGGAGGAGGCGGGTGCTTCGCGGGGCTGCTATTCTCCCACCACAACAAACAGCGCTGCGACCGTATGGCCAATCCACAATAGACAAAAGAGCGGATACACGGTAAGATACACACACCGCATGCTCTTTTAGACTATAAAAACGAGATTTGAAGGACGTTGTGCGAAATCTAGACAATGTACGCTGCACAAAGCGTCTCCCCGTCGGCTTAACGTTACGTTGCAGACACCAAAGAGCCAGGTGACTGCGCAAGGGCCATGACATGGATTACGCTTTTAATTTAAACGCTGCAGATGATGACAGTGTGATTAATGCAAATGTAAGGCTTCGTAGATGCAGACTGTGAATTGATTGTCACAATGTGCCCACCGGTCGGAATAACAGGTTAGTACATTGTGTACTCGTGTTACGCACAGCCATGGCGGCTGGGGCGCAGACGCACCGGGGTGTGAACACACACACCCTGGGTGGGACTACCCTATAGCACAGGGGGGTCCCCAACCCCCAGACCCGAGCCGGTCCGGGACATTAAATATTTCCAGAAAAGGATAATACAAATAAATCAATATGTATGTCTTATTTTATAATTTATAGAGTCATAGAGAATTTATAGAACTTATAGTCATGTTATTTTTCTCCCAACACATATACATACAATATATCAATATGCAACTAAACCGCTGTGAATTAAGCACTGTAAATGTTTAATTCACTTCTCTTTGCAAATTCTCTTTGCACTAGTTTTGTGTTTATGGAAGTCTCAGGTGACTTTCAGGTGTTTCCTCATATCAATTGTCGTTTTTGTTGCAGGGAGCTTGAGACTCAAGCATTCAATTGCTGTAGCTTTGATTGTTGTGAATATGAAAAATAAACAGTCTTGAAAAACAGCCACATCCTTTGTTTAAAATTATGCATCTTAAAATGAAGGCATTACAATTGACTACCGGTCCTCCCAAGTTTTATTTAGATTAGATTAGATACAACTTTATCCCAGTAGGAGAAATGTGTTTGTTGCAATGAATAGCCCAACAGCAGTGGACACACACACAGGATAAAAATTCAATACTAAAAATACAGAGTACTAATGCCAACAAAAATAGACGCTATGGAAAATGCTAAACTAAATGCTAAAGTGAGGACAAAACAAACAACAGAATATTTTCTGAATATGCCGGATCCCTTGGAACAAAAAAGGTTGGGAACCCTTTCTTTAGCATATCCCTCTTACTTACTATTATTTCTCGCATCTTAAATGATGAGTCATGGTATCTCCGTTAATTTTTTTTTGCATGCCCACTTGGACTGGATACTTGTTGACTACTTGGTGAGGCTTTCTGTCAGTCGGCCAGAACCAATCTCACGTTACGTCCTCCTTCACGCATGTGATTCAGCGAGTGGGGCCGAGCGCGTCCTAAAGCCACCGTGTTCTGCTCCGCTCCCTCACAGACACACAGCTCCTACCATGGGCTCGTCCCACTCCCGCACGGCCAAGCCCGGCGACGACAGTCACGACGGGCTCACGACCAACTCAGAGTCCACGGACACCCACAACGAGGACGACGGGAAGCACGGAGACGTGTCCCAGTTCCCCTACGTCGAGTTCACCGGACGGGACAGTGTCACCTGCCCCACATGCCAGGGGACCGGCAGAATACCGCGAGGTGAGAGTTCATTATTTAAGCACAATAAGCACAATTGCACATTAATAATGGCTGCTACTCCTACCAGTGCTTCCTAAGTCTGGTCTAGTCTTCCTAAGCCTAAACTCTTCAGCGATGTGATGTACCCCCCGGTTTGTAATTCTAACATGTTATCGCGCAATGTTACCCTCGTTTTCAGGACAAGAAAACCAGCTTGTGGCTCTGATTCCATACAGCGACCAGCGACTCAGACCGAGCAGAACGTGAGTATTCAAACCTCTTAAAAATAAGTTTCAGAACTGAAGTTCTGCGTTTGTTCAGGACCGACCTATAAAGCAGGGGCCGGAACCTTTCTCCTCTTAAGAATACGTTGTCAGTGTAGTGGTGAGCGACGACGACCGGGTCTGACCCCTAGAGTCTCCCACCTCAGCTGTGAAATACCTCACCATACCTGCTCCTCAGGTACACATACCTGACCCCACCTGCCCCTCAGGGACATGTTGTCTCTGACAACATGGGGCTGCATGTCGCTCAGGAGGGAGAGTGGGCTGGCTGCTAACCGGAAGGTTACATGCAAAGTCACTCTGCATGGTGTTTGAATGTGTGCCTGAATGGGTGAAAGTGAGGCAATAGCCACGTACCGACCAGGTACCGACTTATCCCGCTAGTGAGGTTTTGTGGGTGCGGTTTGGAGAGAGGATCCGCCCCTCAGGACTCTTACAGGGACTCTTACAGGGGCTCAGAAAGTCCTCCAGCAAAGGTAGTACTTTTCTGAGCCGATCGTAGTTCGTCGACGCTCCGTTGGTAAGCCTCTCGGACTTCCCTGTGGTGTGTACGCGACGACAAGGGGAGCTAATGCGTGGCCGTAGCCAAAAAAAAAAAGCCTGGGACTGAAAAAGTCCTCGTCGGTACTCGGCTAATATTGTAAAGCGATTTGAATGTCCACTGGTTAGAGAAGCGTGACATGATTGCAGTCTGTTTACCATTTAAGACACTGAATGGATAAAGGCCCCTGCTAAATAAACCAGATATACCAGAAGGTTCAGACCTTCTCTTGAGGTGGGTGGGTTGGTCTCAACTATTATGTTTGTTATATAACACAAGGACAGTTTGTTAGTAACGGAGTGACACAGGAACGCATGTCGAGACGTTTATCCATCATAACTCTTTTATCACCAGAACAATGTTAAAAGCGTCACTCGCCAGGTGCCGTAGAGCGCCCCCCTAAGGCACGGGAGTAACAATGCATACTGCTGACTAGCCATTAGCATACCTAACATCAACGATGTGGCGGTCTGGCCCCACAGGAAGCTGTACGTCACCATCTCGGTGTCCATCTGTCTGCTGCTGTCCAGCCTGGCCGTGTTCTTCCTGTTCCCGCGCACCATCGACGTCTCCTACGTGGGCGTCAAGTCGGCGTTCGTCTCCTACGACTCGGACCAGAGGATCGTGTTCCTGAACATCACGGTAAAGCCGTCGATCTTAAAGGTCCCATGACATGCCACCAGGTGTGAGTGTGAACAAGCCCTTTTAGAAATCTAGATGTGTGCCGGATAGATCAGTCTTACCAGCCTACCCAGTGGACTGTAGCAAACGTTACTCATCCATCGGTCACACATCCAGGTGGACACTCCCCACCTGTGATGTCATAAGGGGCAGATTTCCAAAGCGGCTCGTAGCGGCTAATCACACACAAACCTGGTGGAATGTCATGGGACCTTTAATCTTGTGCCTTTTATAACTCATCGTCTGGTACATGGCTTATTAGGCAGCATGTGGCTCGGGAGGTAGAGCGGGGCTCGGCTGGTAACCAGAGGGGGTGCTAGTTCGATCCCCCCGGGCTCCTTGAGCAAGAGGCCTCACCCTAACTGCTCCCGACGAGCTGGCTGACGCCTCGCGTGGTGTGTGACGGTGCGCATGAATGGGTGAATGTGAGGCAATATTGTAAAGCGCTTTTAGAAAAGCGCTGTATAAATGCAGTCCATTTACCATTATCTGTTCAACACTCTCTCTATAGTCATATTATTGTATTATATTTTTATATTAGCCGCGTACCGACCAGGTTTTGTGGGTGCGGTTTGGAGAGAAGATCCGCCAAGGATCCGCCCCTCAGGACTCTTACAGGGGCTCTTACAGGGGCTCAGAAAGTCCTCCAGCAGAGGTGGTACTTTTCTGAGTTGCTCGTAGCTCGTCGACGCTCCGTTGATAAGCCTCTCGGACTTCCCCGTGGTGCGTACGTGACGACAAGGGGAGCTAATGCGTGGGCGTTGCAAAAAAAAAAAAGCCTGGGACTGAAAAAGTCCTGGTCGGTACGCGGCTGGCTATTGGGATAAAGGTCATCAATAAACGTTGACGTGCAGGATAGTGTAGTGGGCAGGGTGATTCCTAGCCATATGACCAATGCCCATAGTCCACCTGCAAGCACGCACAAGCAAGATGCTTCACCTGACCCGCTCCCAAGTGTCAACATAACGTAATGTTGGAGCACTGCCCGACCGAACAGGGTCCGATACGCCAGTCCCGCCTCCACCTTCTCCGCTGAAGGGTTTGTAAACAGGACAGGAACTCTTTGTAACTCTGTTCTCCGTTGTCCCTTCCAGAACACTCTGAACATCACCAACAACAACTACTACGCCATCTCCCTGACCAACATCACAGCCCAGGTCCAGTTCTCCAAGACGGTGATCGGCAAAGCCCGGATCAACAACAGTACCATGATCACACCACTGGGCAAGCAGCAGGTAACTCACTCACTCGCACCACTGGGCAAGCAACAGGTACTTACAAATACGCACACGTACACTCACACTCAGTCACCCACTCACTCACTCACTCAACAACTGCACCGTGATCGCACCACTGGGCAAGTGCCAGGTAACACAAACTCACACACTCACATACACATACTTTACTTTACCAAAAGGTAGGCCTATCTGTCCGTCACTCACCTGGGAGGACCCTCCCCCTCGTGATGTCACTACATAAACACAGATTTGGAAACTGCCCGTGACGGGTAAACACTGGGCCTTTACAGTGTTTGCCGGCTGAACCAAGAATAATCATTGTGTTTGAACAAGCCTTGCTCTGGGAACAATGGTCGCTCAGGCAGCCTGTAACTAACGCATGCCAAATACCTCCAGAGACCTGTGGGTCTGCTGGCTCATTACCTCGTCTAATGTCCCAGTGTGAATGGACTCCTGTGACCGCTGCCATTAAAACAAACAATCCCAATCATTCTCCCCATATCCAGCGGACACAGTCTCATGTCGAGCTAAATGAGCGCGTCTGTTGTTGGAGGCAGTGTCTGCCCTGGGCGATCAGCCCATGACTCAACACGATGACACCAGAGAAATGTCAGGAACGCTTAGGCCCTGTCCAAATTCTTCCCCTTCCCCTAAATCGGAGCCCTAAGCCTAGATTTTGCACGTTCCCTCAAAGGGGTAGGGTGTCCCAATACTTAAAAGAGCAAGGGGGAGTGCTGTTTTTCCCCTTAAAATCAACCCTTGAACGCTAGCCAGCTCGGGATCTGACTTGCAGCTAAGGGCACTCAAAGCAAGTGTTCCTGTTAAGGGGAGAGAGATGGGACTGGGGAGAGAAGTATCCTGCTCTGCAAAGTCTGGATACTTTATCGCCTTCTTCCAACATGAACCCGTACTGAAACGTCTCTCTCAGGCGGCGTGTGTCTCAGGGAGGCATGTTGCTCAGAAGGTAGAGCGGTGTTGGCCGGTAACCGGAAGGTCGCTAGTTCGATCCCCGGCTCCTCCTAGCCGAGTGTCGAGGTGTCCAAGGTGTCGAGGACCCCTCACCCTGACTACTGTCGACTGACGAGCTGGCTGTCGCCTTGCATGGTTGACTCCGCCGTCAGTGTGGGAATGTGTGGTTGAATGGGTGAATGTTAGGCAGTATTGTTAAGCGGTTGACGTGGCCACTGGTTAGAAAGTGCTGTATGAAGGCAGTCCATTTACCATTTTACGATCTGTAAAACCTTCCAGATCGACTACACCATTCCAACCACCATTGCCGACGAGATGAGCTACATGTTGTAAGTATTGATGAAGTAACATGAAAGATTTTTTGCCAAAGTGGCAGGTAGAAAGCGAGAGGCAGAAATGGTGTCTTTTTAAAAGCAGTTCTAACACACACTATGTATATATGTTCACAGTGACTACTGCACCTTGCCGTCCATCAGAGTTCACAACATCGTGGTCATGATGCAGTGAGTATTCTTAGCATGTTATTTAAGGATTACCTTTCAGCCACTACAATCAGACTTCCCACTTCCTTATTTTCTCAAATCCCCTGCTGCTGAGTGCAGTTTTTCTCTGAAACAGACTTGTGTAGGCAGTCAACTCGTCCGTCCCGTCTTACCCACTTATTGTACGTTGTACATCCTTGCACCTAAAAATAGTACTTAGCATTGTGAAGCATCTTAGCCTAGCTTTCTTTGTTGTATACGGGGAATGGGTTAACGAAAAGATTGTTAGTGCTTGGCACTTGGTTCTATTTACATCCTTACAGTACCAACAGCGATATATACTGTTGCTTCTCTTCTCTTTATTGTGAGCTTTGGATAAAAGCGTCTTCTAAATGTAAATGCAGTTCTTCCAAAGGGTACAGCACTTGGAGGCTTCAGTACCTTGGGTATCTCGTCTGGGTACTGGGTACTGGGTACTAGGTATTTGTTGTTCCTAGCTAGTCCTGCGTCCTTCTGACATGAGTCGAGGGTTCCTCAGTTTGTGTGTAGGAAAACCTACAGTTTTCCTACACACGGTTGTCATGGTGACGCTG
The DNA here is from genome assembly GCA_900302595.1 of Gadiculus argenteus. NCBI lineage: Eukaryota > Metazoa > Chordata > Actinopteri > Gadiformes > Gadidae > Gadiculus > Gadiculus argenteus. The sequence goes on from OMLJ01114164.1 coordinate 8,747, forward strand.
GCGAGGGCCTTTCCCACACACACTTTGACCTCCGGCCTTCGCACCCAGGGCCAGCATGCTGGAAAGATAACAAACCCAGAAGCCAGGCAGACGAAAACCCGGAGCCTGGGGGGAGGGTACTGCAGCCTGAAGGTTCTGGGTTTGATCCCCAGTGTCACCGTTCTGAGTAAGGCACTTATTTTAGGTCTTGGTTAAAATAACTTTATAGATACGGTGGAAATTTCTCCAATTCTTCCAATTAACGGGGGTTGAAGTGACTCATGTCGACGACGACTGTTTTAATTGGTAATCCATTAATGAGCGAGAGCTCTTCAGCCAGGCAGCTCATCGCCAGCCGTCATGTGACCTCCCAGGGGGGCGGTAGTGCTGACTTTGCGAGAGTAAGATCAAACGATTTTGATTCGAGTGAGACCGGTGCTAGGAACGTGACCGAGCGGCTGTAGGAGGTTCCACGTATGGCACGACGCCAGTCAAACCCCAGGGACTCCACCGGGGGGGTGCGGGGGCAAAATGGCGGGTGGTGAGTGAGTTGTGCTGTTGTCTGGTCCGCAGGGTTACGGTGACGACGTCGTACTTCGGCCACGCGGAGCAGGTGTCCCAGGAGATGTACCAGTACGTCGACTGCGGGGGGAACACCACCTCGCTGCACGGCCACGTGCAGGTCTACAAATGAGCAGCGCCGAGGGGGGGCGGGTACCATGGGAACGGGTACCATTTGAAGCCGGTCCCATGGTACCGGATGCAATGGCAGCGGGTCCCATGGTAACTGGTCGCATGGTTACGGGTTCCATGGTAACGGGTACTATGGTACCTGCTGCAATGGCAGCGGGTCACATGGTAACTGGTCGCATGGTAACAGGTTCCACGGTAGTGTCTCCTTTGTTAGCGGTTCCCATGGTAACGGGTTCCATGGTAGTGTCTCCTATGGTAGCAGTTCCCATGGTAACAGGTTCCATGGTAGTGTCTCCTATGGTAGCAGTTCCCATGGTAACAGGTCCCATGGTAACGGGTCCCATGGTGGCGGGTACCATGGTTGCGGGTACCTTGCTACCAGGTACCATGGTAACAGGTTCCATGGTAGCGATACCATGGTAGCAGGTATCATGGGGCTGGGTACCATGGTAACCTGTCCCATGGTACATTTAACAGGGAAAAAAACCGGGACGATTTATTTTTGCAGGGTCGTTTTGATATTTAAAAAAAAGCTAAACTCTTAAAATCTGATTTCTGATTGGATGACTGTGTCAAGGGATGTCACTGGCAGTGTCTTTTTGCGCGGGTAGTGACATCACAGGGTGTTCGTTTTGAACCAGTCGGAGACCAGGATTTCCTGAACTGAAACACACGGTGAGATGAGCTTCAGAGCAGCTCCTGCTCCGCAACACGATGTTTAAAATGGAAATATGGAAATAAGGGGGAAGAATGTCTCAATGTCATGTTGTCTTAAGGTTTTGTCACGCTCCTTGATTTTAATTGTTTAGTTACCTTCAGAGACGTACTATAATACACACACAAATGTGATGCACTTTAGCTTGATGACGGAAACCATTCCCCCATCAATTCAACCCAATGTTTCTGGATTCAAACATTCCAGCTCTTTGGCAGAATAAGCACCACTAACCCATTCGACCCATTCGACCTGAACACGAGCTGCTGTCACTTCAAAAAGAACAATATGTATAAATCCATGGAGTTGTTATTAGAAATAACCAAATAGAATTTGCCTCTGTGTGTCTTACACGTTTCACCACTTCTTTCTAAATCTGTGTTCATGGGGTTAGGGTTAGGGTCAGACTACTGCTACTCACTAACCCTAACCCTAGGGTTAGCGGGGTTTCTTCACTAAGAGTAGAGTCACTGTATCTGTCCTTTTTAAGTTTGCATATGATGAACCGACTAGAGGCCTAGTTTGCTTTTTATTTGTTAGCATTTCTGTCTACCAGGGGGAAACCCACGACAATGAAGGAGAATATCTGTTGGATGTAATACATTAGGGTCTGATGTTTCTTTAATAATGTAGTACCTGCTCCTTTGCGATGATCCTTTTTCTCTTTGTTTTTTCCCCTCCTTACGTTTGAGATGTATTATTAGTAGTGTTCGTCAATAACAAAACAGCTTTGTGGGTTTTGTTTCATAAATGTAATTTTAACTTTCCTTGGTTCACTTTATTTATGTATAATTTTAATACCTGGTATACTTATCAATATTTCAGTCTGATGCTCATGGTATGTTATGTTGTTTGTGGATAGGTCATAATGTTGTTACTCATCATTTAGAGCACAGTGCAGCAGACTTCAACAAGAATTATTTTCATAAATCGTACACAGTTCCTGTGTCCGAGTGACACAGACATTTCCAAAAGGTCGTTTGGTGTTCATGAGGATTATCTACCAGAATGATGAGATTGTGAATATCTGGTTTTCTGAACACTGCCAAGACTCGACGTAGTTGTGTATGTTCTTGCATGACTTTAAAGATCATTAAAAAAAACACCTAGTTTTGAATATCGATTGTTTGGAGTTTTTTTGTACCGTATTCTCACACTGGGTGGCGCAAATGTAAAGGAAAAGAAACCGGTAGACGCTTAACTGAACGAGGATAGCGTCTCCAATGTAAGAATGGTGCATCAACTCGATCAATTAACGTGTAAATAATAGCCCCACGTATATAACTGCGCTACTTATAAGTATTTCCTATTTTGTCCTGTTGGTGAAATAAACCCTGAACATGCCTAGTCTGAAGGTAGATCGACATCTGTTCACCTCATCAAACTATTAACAGCTTCCACAGAGGAGAACCCAGGTCAGCATTGTGAGGAACAATGTATATTCTGGTGGAAAACAACCGACAAGATCCAACCTTTTACGCACGGGGGCTTACAGGGTGGACTATTGTGTGTCCACATTACAGGACTAGTGGCGTTTTATTCTGCTTTACGGATTGTTTCGGTGTCTTTGGTGACTGTTCTCCTGTGTTTTAAACTATGCACAGAAGTATTCAACTTTAGGATAACCTGGGTCCTCTGACCGTTATCTCCTAACCATCCCAGATCCTATGGATATAAATATTATATCTGCAGTCAGATATGACTTATAAGACATTGGTAAACGACTTTGAAGGATTTTTAAAACTACTTGGCATGGAGGTGCTAACAGGGTCCAGACATCGCTGAGGTTTCCGCTCTGAGGTAAATGTCTTTCCCACATGGCGCGACGCGTCCTGCAGTGTTGCCAGATTGGGACAGATCCCAATCTGGCAACCCTGGCTGCAGCCTACACGTCTCTCCCCAGGTCCGCCAGCTGGTTCTTTCTACCATTAAAGACCTGCTGCACCACCACATACCAGTGGCACTGCGTCTGTGTCCCTGTTGTTGACCTTAGAGTCCAGTAGGTGATTGCCAGACTGGGCCAGATTTCCTGCCCAATCTGGCAACCCTATCTGCAGCAAGGGTTGTCAGATTGAGCGGGAAATCTGGCCCAATCTGGCAACCCTGTCTGACAGGAATCCGTCTCCAACGCTCTCCACGCTGGTCTGGCGTCCATCAGGAGAGTTGGATTCGAAGCCAAACTCCAAATGTCTCTTTGTCTGATCCTTGTAGGACTTAATGCATCCGAAATTCTTCGATTGAACTCTGCAGCTCATCAAGGACTTTATTTGCTTGAAAGTGAATGTGCAACTTAGAATGCCCTATGATGGAGATGTGCGTAAAATGTGGAACAAAAACGAATAACGCATTTCGTAGTTTTTT
>OMLJ01114166.1:0-18084 GCA_900302595.1 Gadiculus argenteus
CTCCTCCTCCTCAAACCTTCCCCCCCAGGTCCTCCTCCTCCTCCAACCTTTCCCCCCCAGGTCCTCCTCCTCCTCCTCCAACCTTCCCACCCCCAGGTCCTCCTCCTCACCGGGTCGGTCAGCATGGTGCGCATGTGCGAGGCGAGTGCCAGCACGGCCAGCGAGTTGAACACGGCCCCGTTGAGCAGCGGGTACCAGGAGGAGTTCTTGGCGGGCAGCAGCATGACAAAGTTGACCACGAAGGCGGCGTAGAGCACCAGGAACCAGGTGATGCCCGCGCACACCATGCCGCAGCCGTCCTGGATGAACCACAGCGTGTGGTGGTGATGGTGGTGGTGGTGGTGTTGGCTGGGGCCCGCATGGTTGTTGTGGTGGGGGCCCCCGACCATCACACCGGCGTCCAGGCTGCCCGCCTCCACGTCGCCGCCGGCAGACAGCAGTGGGTGGTGCTGCTCAATGTCACGCAGTCGGTGGCCTGAGGACTGCATCCTGCCCTAGAGCACAAAGCACAGAGACGAGGTTCACCGTTAGTCAGCCTGTCGGCACAGGGGGTCCGTCCTCTCTCCCGTGCCCCCTCCCCCCCCTAAATAGTTATACTGTGTTATAGGGCTGTGCAATTAATCACATTTTAATCGTGATTACAGATTACAATTATGGCTTCAAACAATCTCAAAAATTACAATTATTTTGTCACATTCCAGTTTGCAAGTGGGCTAAGACTAAAATGCTTTTGTTCTGGGTAGTTCACTGAATTACACACACACACACACACACACACACACGTGTGCCTTTTCAGTCCACACACTGGCCTACTAAAGATAACACTACTTTTTAACTCAGTGTAACATTATAAGGTAATTCCAAAGCCACTGTAACATCAACTCCGCTTGACATTAAAGGGGTACTTCACTGATTTGCATTAAGCTTTGTATAAAGAGAAACCCAGTAGTATTTTTTAATGATCGTGCATCCCTCCCTCCCTCAAGCGCTGGATTTCTTTCTGAAATTTGGTTCGCCAATTCGCAAAACTGGTCATATTGCATCATTGGCGAACCAAAATTTGTCATTTTGCATCAAAGAAATGCAGAGCTTTCCCTTCTCAGGGAAAAATGAGGTGCATGATCATTCAAAAATACTACTGGGTTTCTGTTTATACAAAGCTTCATGCAAATTGGTTAAGTACCCATTTAATAGTCTCAATAGTCTAAAGTTAATCAATGTGTATTATACCTTTCTCCACAACCACACTTCAAATCCAATGTATTTACTGTAATATATTATATATTTTTAAAGCTCCCATATTATACTTTTTTGGTCTGTTTAAAACTGCTCCTTGGGGTCTATACAAGATGTTTGTGAAGTCTATAGAAAATAGAACGCCAGCTTCTGTAGCGTAAGTTTCAGTATCAAATTGTGTACATTCTAAGTCGGGCTGTCAAAGGTTGAGTTATGCTAATAGCACTGCTCTGATTGGCCGCTTCATTGCAAGCTTTGGCTTGGTTTGAGGTAAACAAGCTTGACCCAGTGATTTACTGTAAACACGGCTGCTCCAGAACCAACAGTGAGGCTGTGCGTGTTTGAGCCAGAGTCCAATGCAGAGAGAGGCAGCTGAGGGGGTGGTGATAATTCAATGCAATTTGTTTTGTTGAGGTCATTAGCCAATGCAAATGCTCACATTGTCATTTTATCTTATACGTCCAAACAGCACTGGGGAAATAATGAAACGCTACTTAAGCCGCGTACCCACCAGGACTTTTTCAGTTTTGGCTACGCCCACGCATTAGCTCCCCTTGTCGTCGCGTACGCACCACAGGGAAGTCCGAGAGGCTTATCAACGGAGCGTCGATGAGCTACGAGCGGCTCAGAAAAGTACCACCTCTGCTGGAGGACTTTCTGAGCCCCTGTAAGAGCCCCTGTAAGAGTCCCTGAGGGGCGGATCCTGGGCGGATCCTCTCTCCAAACCGCACCCACAAAACCTCATAGCAGGAAAAGTATGCCTGGTCGGTACGCGGCTAATGCTGATCGACTGTGATTTATAGTATATAATATCATCAATAAAACTACGTTCCATAACTGATATATTCTACATGAAATGCTGGCCAGCCCATACCAGTTAGCCTGGGCAGCACTGGTAAATAGTCCCACATACTAAAGAGCTGATTATGGTCCCACGTTCATGCAACGCAAGGGGGTTACGGACCCCTTACGTCCTTGTGGCCACCGCAAGGGCCTGACGTGCGCCTCCCAAAAAATGTAACTTTCCGTTGAGGCGACACAACCGCAAAGGCTGTGCACTTAAATCCGACGCAGAACCATAAAGGTTCACGACCGCGTGTCAATGCATTGCGTGAACGTGGGACCATAATCAGCCCTTTACTGAGCCATGGAATACCTTTCCTCCTGGCTGGAGAGGTTTTTTGGTCTTCTTCCTCGTGGAGAAAATCTGATCGTAATCTTCGTTCCATTCGATGAGCCTTTTGCTTGGTTTTCTGATTCGTTTTTGTACTGAGGAAGCAGGGGAAGTAAAGCGTAATTGTACTGTGCAGTGTTCCTGCTCTATAAATAGCTAACATTTTCAGGCATTACATCTGATCTAAAAATGTTATAGGCCATCATTTGAAACTGAAGTTGGAACAGCAAAGTCAATGAATATCAGCCTTGAAGGTGTTACTGGCACTCAATCTAAAATCCTGAATACGGGATGGTTTTATTCTTAAATGCCGCACAAATGGACGATTTGGCCTTATTGAAACTGCAGCCTAAAAGTGACATTTGTAGACGGGTTAAAACCTTGTACAAAATCATAGCTCCAGAAATCTTTGTTCAGTTATGCCGACTCCATGGCCGAGTCCTTACCTGTGGAAGTCTCCTGACCTCCTCCACTGCAGTCCCACAAGTTATTGTTAAGCGCTGCACCCTCTGCATGGAGATCATTAGGGGGCTGCAAACTAGTCTTTGGTGGGGAGGACAGCACAGCGTCCAACACCCTCTCTTCCAAAGGCACAGTGGTCCGACTATTCCCCTCCTTTACTGCACCACACCCCTCTTTCACCACGACGCAACCCTTCCCTCCGTCCGTCTGGACCAGTCCATCCCCGCTATGCGAGTCACCACCGGACGAGAGCTCCTGTCCGAGGAACCCAGGGCCAGAGCTCGCTGGACTACAATGAACCTGAGCTTTCTTTCTCTTCGCAGAGTTGACAGTTCTCTTCCGTCCGCCGGAGCCTTTGGAGGTCTGCCCTGGCTTCCTTCCGTTCTGCGTGCTGCTCTCATTCTGCAAGGTTTTAGCTTTGTCCGCGATGAGCCCAGCTCCGCAGGCACTGGTCGTTCCTTGACGAGGATCTTCTCCTGACGCCCGGGGGACCAGCGACGGCTCTGGCTTCACGTGGGAACCTGCAGGGCCGACGTCCAGCTCCAGCGGCGTCCCGTCTCTGTCCCTTGTGTCGTGCAGATCTTTCAGCAGCATGAGAAAAGTACTGAACTTATAGTTTGTGTCGGGTTTGAATGAAACCGGTTTACCGTCGCTCTCGTTGGTCACCGACTGTAATGATACCTCCTTTATGTTTTTAAACTGATTCAGAAAGGAAAAGGACGACGACGTTGGAGAGGAGGAAGAAGAGGTGGACGACGTGTCAAAGGAACAGTTTTCATTCTTTGTTTGTACCTTTGCGGTCAGGGGGACGAAATCCATGAGTGGAGTGGGGGATACGGGGAAGTCTTCATCCTCACTCTTGACTTCAACTTGCACGTCATTTGTGTCTGAAAAACTCTCGCAGGACGACAGAGCGCTGCAGCTTGAGGAAGGCCCATTCCGCGGCCTGGTCTTCGTTGACTTCAGCTTTGTGCAGAAGCCTTGCTTGGCCCCCGTTGTGGACAGTGGAGCGTCTGAACTCTTCCTTTCGTTTCCATCCGTTTTCTTTGACTGCTTTGAACTCTTCTTCCAATCGAGCTCCTTCAGAGCTTTTTCCCGCATTAATCGTTCCTCTTCCTGCAGCGCTTTCAGAGCTCTGGTCATCAGGCGGTTGCTGGCAGGCAGGTGCGCGGGCTGCTCATCGATGGCGTTCGGTGATTCGTTTAGACTCTCTTTGGATTCATCTTGAAGTGACGGCGGTTCTTCTGGAGGTTTGCTTACATCCATCGAACATGGATCAGGTGCTTCAGAAGACACTTGCACAGCTTCGGTAGACAATTCCGCTTGCTGTGGAGAAGGCTGGGATGTCACGCCATTGAGTCCATGAACGGCATTCATGTTTTTAAGTTCTACGATGTTTAACTGGTCAGTGGGTTTGCTTGTTGTATTTTTGGTATTGATCATGGACATCCATTTTACGTCTGGGCCTTTTGATTGATTAGTCTTACTAGGTATTTGCAACTTGCTCTCTTGAGACCATCGCGTTTTGTGAAAAGGTTTGACAGTCACACCCTTGGCAGACACATTATTAACCGATATGCTTTTGGATTCTAAACTGGGATTTTCCGTCAAGGACTCCTTCGGCCCAAATTTAGAAATTGAATCGCTACTTTCTAATTGCTGCTGTGTGCCGTTATCGCTGAAATCGTTTTGTTCCGAATTTACTAACGGAATGGCACCAGAGGTTGAAACATTATGCTCCTCTAAGCTTGGTGACTGAACTGAAGGACTTTCACATAAATCCATTACCTTCGTCTTGTTCATTTCTACAGTATGCGTTTGTTTAGCCAATTTCCCAATTATATGGGTCCTTTTACTGCCAATATTTTCAGATATTTCTGAATTTTCAGCAGTCTCACTAGAGGACGGCCTATGTTCAGCCTCGGAATGGTCTGGTGCGTCACTGACACAGTTGTTTATGGTGCTGACTGGGATACATTTTTCCAACGGATTAGAAGTGCTTACACTATCAAGCTCGGTCCTTTGAGATTGGGCAGCTGATTTCTCCTTTTGTTTGTCTTTCGATTGATTTGGGAGCTTTTCGGTCATAATACAATTATCATTCAGACTTTTTGGAGGGATAATTTCTACAGGCGTATGTGAATGCCCTAAATTGTCCAAAGGCATTCCAGTTTCTGCACACAGGCTGGGCTTATTTTTGTCTTGTAACGATGGCTGGAAAACTGCCCCTCCGGTCCCAGTGTGGTTGACACCATTGACATGTGTCCTTTTACTGACTACAGACTGGACCTTCTTCTTACAGGGCAATTTACCGAAGAGAGTGCGATCAGGTATGGGACTTGTAGTTTTTGGTCGTCTGTCTTTGCCAGATTTGCTGAACCACAGGCCTCTGTGGATCTCGGGCGGTTTGGTAACTTCCTTGACAACAGATGGAAAAAGAGCCTGGGTAACTAAAGGCACAGACTGAACTGGTTTGGGCTGGCGCTCAAGTGCTTTGGGACATAAAATCTTGGGGACAGATTCAAGGTCGGAGTAAGGGCATTCGCCGGCCACTCGATCTGACAGCTCCTGGGTACTGCGTGGGTTTCTGGAGTCTTTACTACCGGTGCAGCTCGTAGAACTTCTGGTTTTATTTTTAACAGAAGACTTTCTTAAAGTGCTTGGCCTCTTTGTTTTGCCTGGGCAGCAGTCAGAGCCATCGGTCACGTGACTCGGTTTAGACGCCTCAGAAACTGGAGCAGGAGTCGGTTGGACTGTGCTTTTTGTTTCAGATGTGGAGACGTCATGAAAGGCATCGTCTTTCAGGGATGAGACCCTTCTGGACATTTCCTGGAAAGAAACCTCTGCTTCAGTGACACTGAAATTCCAAGCCTCCTGGTATCGCTTGGCAATCTGTAAGCACATGAAGCATTGTGTCAATATCAGTCGTATGAATCAAGGTTATCACATTTCGTTTGCCAGGTAACATTAACAAGTTAACTAGATCTAATCGTTGGTAAGAATCAATCAGTTTCAATGCAAATGGTTGGACTAATAAATAATAATATAACAGAGCAAGAGTAAATAATTAATTAAATCATGTTCTAAGCATGGTAATAACATGTATTGTTATTATTAATGCATTAATTATGTACACGTTATGCATAAATAGCACTCACAGAATATTTGTAGTTATTTTCCCTTTGCCTGCCCCTCCGCCGCAATAGGGGGAGCTGTTCAAATTCAAAGCCGCCGTTGAATGAATGAGTGGCTCTTCCTTCCACCCAGGCATGCTCCACTGGTTTCCCAAAGGTCCTCACGTAGTACAAACGACAGGGACGATCACTGGGCTCTGCAACGACAGACAAACACACACAGAGTTCAATTCCACTGCTGGACAATCAGCAGGGATGTGAATCGGGTTTCAGACCATGAACTTGGTCCAGAACATTATTGAATATTCAAGTGTTTTCTCGCTTTCCAAACCAATCCTCTGGTGGACTATTTATACATTTGCCGAACTTGAATAAATGACCAATAGCCACGTACCGACCAGGCATACTTTTCCTGCTAGGCAAGGCAAGTCAACTTTATTTATATAGCACTTTTCATACACAAGGCAGACTCAAAGTGCTTCACATAGAAACATTGGCTTACAATAAAAGAAAATAACAGATAAAAGAAAACATTGCCAAAGTTAAAAAATACATAGACAGCAAAGTCAAAGTTAAAAAGCATTTTAGAATTTGCAATGTATTTAAGATTTAGCAGAAAGCTAAAGCAAACATAAAAGTCTTCAGTCTTGTTTTAAAAGTAGTCAGAGTTGGGGCAAGTCTTAAATCCTCAGGGAGTTTTGTGGGTGCGGTTTGGAGAGAGGATCCGCCCAGGATCCGCCCCTCAGGGACTCTTACAGGGGCTCAGAAAGTCCTCCAGCAGAGGTGGTACTTTTATGAGCTGCTCTTAGCTCGTCAACGCTCTGTCGATAAGCCTCTCAGACTTTCCTGTAGTGCGTACAAGGGGAGCTAAAGCGTGGGCGTAGCAACAAAAAAAAAACCTGGGACTGAAAAAGTCCTGGTCGGTACGTGGCTAATGTGTCAATTGTATCATGTGCGTTGGAGAGCACACAGGATCATATTGAACATTGATTATAGATTGTTTCACTCAATAAGATCCACACATCTTGGTGTAAGGTTGAGACCTGAAACGGCCTACCTTTGACCCGGTGATAGATTCCGTTGGTGGGGTCCACAACCACCTGAGATGGCCACCATGGTCTTCTGTTGAACTTGGCCCAGATAACCTGACCCTCCAAGAACTTTAAAGGGGGGACCGATTTCTTCTTTGGACTGCAGGGCTGTGAAAAATGTGAGCAGGAAATCCACAGTCATTATATCATGAAGAAATGGCTGAGTGGTTCAAGTGGTTCAATGCATAAAACGGGCACTTTCAAAATTCACGTTGAATTTGTATTTATTTAAGCGTAATTAATTCTAAATACAAGTCAGTGTTTAAACAAAAAAGATTCCATAGCCTTATTCTGATTCAGGGGATGATTAAAACAAATAATATGTCATGATAACTTTGGACAAAGCTCTCTTTTATTCTTATTGTAGTATAGTAAACAAAGCTTGAAAAAAACTACCTTGTTTACCCCGACACTGCTCCGTGTCTAGGATTATCTTTATTGGCAACAATAATTTCCAAATAACAAAATGATGGCTTAAATTTGCTTGCAGCCAAGAAAGCTTTCAAATTATAATCCGAAACTGCGAAAGGTCACCAAATATTTGCCAACCATGAGCAGTATGCATCTATAAACTATTAGTTACATAGCTGGTTTCCATTTCAGGAAAAGTGATGTGATTTGTACTAAAACATTGTAGTGACATGCTGGATGCTTTTATTGAGCTTTTATTAAACTTATTTGTATTACACACATAAAGAGCCTACTTAGACCAGCTTAGACTACTGGTTGAAATGTTTATAGTTTATAAAGACAAAAGCATAGGATTGAAGCATTCTCCATAATGGTGACAGGTGCTCCATACAGGTGTGTCCTGGAAGGAAACAAAACCACACGACACTCACAGTATCGTATTGTATAGTGCATTAGGGCTGTGCAATTAATTGAATTTTAATTGCAATTTATTGGGCCAAACAATCTCCAAACTAAAATAATTGAGTTTAAACAATTATTTGAGCATTTTTCATTGTACTGTTAGGCCTAAGCACCAAACTTTTTTGCCTATTTTTTTCAAGTGAAACAATCCTGAATAAATGCATCACATTTTTTCAAAAATAATCGTTTGAATAATCGTGATTTCAATATTGACCAAAATAATCGGGATTATGACCCTATAGTACCCAATACCCTATAGTGTATTGTGATCGTGTATGTCCTACACTCTTTGTGTACATATCCTTGTGTACATATATATGTACTCTTTGTGTACATGGCTTGTATTTCTGTGTGCGATAGCCCACTTGTGTGGCATGACACGAAAAATAAACATCATAGTAGGCTGAAACAACCACTTGCCATTGGATTCTCTACGGTGGTACTTTCAAATCCAAAGAACTCGCTGTCACTTTCCCACTCACTCTCCGACTCCTCCCAGTACCGCCGGCGCTGGCCCGAGCGCTGGGACCGGGTCACCACCTTGCCCTGCGGGGCAGCCGGCTTCACGGTCTCCGGGGAGACCTTTGACTCGGAACACGAAACGCTCGGCTTGGACTCCGGAGCGGCCGCTTGGTTCGGCCCTCGCCCTTGTTCCTCCGTCGTGCCGGGAGAATTCCCCCGCTCCTGGACCCCGTGGCCTTCGTCGAAACCGTCACCGCCCCCGCCGCCGCCGCCGCCGCTGATGTCCTGGTTGACGTCGTCGTCCTCGAACAAGGACGACTCGAAATGGAGGAGGCCGTTGGCAAAGGGGCTGTTGCTGTTGAGGGAGAAGGCGGGGCTGGGCGGGCCGGAGTCGCTGGAGTCACTCTGCTCTCGCTCGCTCGCTCGCCCGGCCGCGGTATGGGCGTGAGCGAGGGGGTCGCCGCCGCCGTTCTCCCTGAACGGACCGCCACCCTGGACGGCATTCTCTTGGTGGCTCCCCTTCTGGTCGTCCTTTCCTTCCCACTCCCACTCGGAGCATCCCTCCCTCTGACCCACCCCTACCCCCCTCCCAGAGCGGGCTGGCTGGGACCTGGTGGAGGTGGAGGTGGAGGTGGTGGAGGTCAGTCTTTGCAGCCGCCTCAATGGGCTGTATGGGGAGGAGGAGGAGGAGGAGGGGGGCAAGGGCGACAAGTGGGGGGAGTTTGGCGTTTTGGTGAGCCCGTAGAGCGACGGGTGCTGGAAGGAGGACCCGCTGGCAGACATGGTCAGACCGCGGCAGCCATGACGTGAAGAGCAGCCTGGAAGCGGGGGGAGGAGTCTCAGCCAGAGGTCAAAGGGCAGCTGGAATGTTGGGCCTGTCTCCAGGGCAACGCACATGGCCCTGTCATTCTGCTATCGTTGCTTCTTCCTGGACAAAAAAAGAACATACAAACAAGACACGTGTTGCGTTGGCCTACTTTCAGTTTCCCCAGGACATAACAAGACAACAGAACATGTAATTAGACTTATCAGGCAGGCGTCATCAACAGTGCACATTTTAACTATTAATTACAATGGAAAAACGTTCAAAGTGATCAAACACAATTTTTAAACCTGGTCTGGTTGCAAGGCCATGAAAGGGAGATTTAAACTGCTGTGATCGCACGTTGCAGTAATGGAGTGTAAACAGAGGACAGCCAGGTGGTTACCGCACGGCCGTCAACTCGCAACCCGTCTACCCGCTTGCAGGGCACCGCCGCCCGGCAGGGGGGAACGGAGCCGTCCGGTGTGCAGACGGCCAGTGCGTCACGTCATGCAAACAACGTTACACACACACACACACACACACACACACACACACACACACACACACACACACACACTCCACTAACACGCCGAAACCCGCGAAAGGGTTAACTCTAATGCCGCGTTCACACCGAAAGCGGCGCGTCTATACGTTGACTTTGTATGGAGGCGCGTCGCTCCGCCGCGTTCACACCAAAAGCGGCGGAGAGGCGCGCACCTGGAACGCGTCTATACTTTGTATGGAGGCGCGCCTTTGCATGGAGGCGCGCGCCTCCATTCAAAGTCAACGTATAGACGCGAGAACGAATAGAACGAATCAAACGAAGGACTTGTTATAGTGACGGGAACTGAGAGAACTGGCTCCCGGAGAAGAACCGTTTTGCCCGTGCCTTGAGTCCACCTAGTGACGAGTCGGTATGGGCTGGCCCCGCTTCTGCTGCTCGCATTCATAAACGGATATGATAAGACATCGTTGAATGTACCGAGGCTACAGCAGGGCAGTCACAGCAGACCATGGCGGAAGAAGACGACGACGCGAGGATTCGGGTCTTACAGAGCCTGCGGGGGAAGATATGTAAGATTAAAAAGCGTATTACATCGATGTGTTGTGTGGTAGAAGATGGTAAAATAAACCAAACGAAGAGAAGCAGGGGGGAAAGAAGGGGCGCGGTGTTATCAACAGACGACACCGGAGGGGCAGACACTTCATCTGCTAACGCTGCTTGTTGAGTTAGCTCCCGAGCTAGCAGCAGCTACTAGTACTAGGTTGTTGTGAATGATTCATTCATTGAATTCTCGACTACTAACGCAGCGAGTTAGCTGACTACCACTACCTGTTTTCTTGATTGATTTATACACGTTAAAAAAACGATCACACTGAGGCTGCTAACCTCACTCAGTCCGATAACATGAGATTAGACATTCGGCTAACGTTAAGTCAACGTTACTTAATGCACATAATGCTGATATTACTCTTACACGTTTGGTTATATATCTTAACCATTGCACTGTTTAGTAGCCGAACCAGGCTGTAGGATTGTGTCTTAAAGCAGTAGCATCACAGGTATCAGTCATAGCACCCCCACAGCACAAAGTTACAGCCATCTACTTCGTTTTTCTGCACGGAATCAAAATATATTCACGTTTTCACGTATAGATCTAATTGATTGCACAGCATTATTTTTTATCCAATAATCTGCATAGGAAATAACGGGCATGTCTATGCATTTCCAAGCTTTTTTGTGGAGTGGGAGTAGGCGACTTGCTGGTTGTGGTGGTCTCCTTTTGCAGTGGAATGTAAGACCATAGGTCCAAAATGTTTCTGTCCGATGAATAGTTCCAAATGTGTATGTACATCAAACATTGACAATGGGAAGTGCAAAGCTATAAGAACACATTCAACATTGGGTGGTTTTATTGTTTGAACGTAGGTATATCCTTGCTCCCTTGTTCCCCCTTCCACCCCCTGCCTAAATCATAAATTGTGCTATGTGGCAAATCTATAGAAATGTGTCCATGTGGTAATAGCAAGATAACCTAAATTACAGCTTTACTACTGTTAATTATCATGGGGACAAAAACCGTAAGCAGAACAATATAGAGGAACTGTCATGCTATGTAACTCAGTTTGCTGTCTTACGAAACTTCATTCTTCCCTGTTTAGCATGGAGTAACGGCTCTTTTTTTGTTTAGGTAGAATGCCTCCAACTATCCATATATGTTAATGATGTTGTTAAAGTTATTGTAAATTAGGTTCTAGTATTTTTGTAGGGGGCCCTTGTAGCATTTTCAGTCTGATTTAAGAAAGCAGTGTCATTAATGTGCAAGTGTAAATAATTGGAGCAGAATCATAGTCTTTTTTTCTTTTTTTGTGGATTTGGTTTTGGTGTAGGAACACACTTGGTACTTGGGCATGTTTAGTGTTCCTCAACAGATCAGCCAGATAGAAGTGAGCTTGGTGACATTTGCCTGGTGTAGTTCAGATCGGCCATTACCAGGATTAGCCATAGGCCATTATTAATAGCCTGTTAAAGAGCTCATCTCTCTGCTTTTCCCACTCGCTTTCTCTGTGTGTTTAGAAGACATTCTACAAGCTCTAGCTATAGATGGCCCGCTCCATGACCTGGTTAACTGTAAACACAAATATGACACTTGCACACTGTGATGTCAACATCTGAGTAGCCATAATGGATAGCTGTCCAGAATTGACAAGTCGAAAAAACATATTTCTGTGATTTTTTTTATTTTTTCCCCCATGGTTTGTGAATGCACTGTGATATAAACACAGATGACACCTTGTGCTCTAGGCCTCGATTCGATCAGAGGTTTTTTCATCTTCTTAAATCAGCGTTTTAATGTTGTTATATGTGCAGGAAGTTGAAGTTTTATGTCTCAGACCACATTACCCTCAAAGCTATCTGTGCTTTGCAAACTTCCTGCCAAATGGCTATACTCTCATTGGCCTTTGGTGTTGTTAAACATATATGTTATACGCCTATTATATCTGAAATACAGCTGTCTTTTCCTTTTCAAAATAATAGTATAACACTAGCCATAGTTTAGCAATGTTTATAGTAAATGAAACGTTACCAGATGACCTCCGACTATAACAGGACTGATGTGCTAATAATAATATCAAACAATACTATAATACAAATAATACAAAAAATGCATATAAATATGATTTAAAAAAAAATATATATATATATAATGATAATAATAATACATAATTATTGTATTACCTTTTTTAAAAGTTTGTCCTCTCTAAAAGTAGCCATATAAATATCATTCCTAATAACAGTAATTGTCTTTTGTAGGTGAAGCTAAGAACTTGGGACCAGTATCGGCTCCAAATCGGCAGAGGGATCTTTGTACCTTTTGCACCATCAGTCTGGATCAGGAGGAGGTCTTTCGCACAAAGGTGTTCGACAAAAGCCTCAGGTAAGCAGTAGCATTACGTTGACTCACCATCATTCAAGTGAGGTTAAGTTCACACACCATTTTCCATTTCAGTTCCAGTTTCAGTGGTTGGTTACGGCAGTGTTATATCAAAACGTGGTTGGATACGGTTCCTACTTTTGTTTTTTGTCAGACTAATATGACGTTATTACAGACAATACAATACTGCTTCCTCATAACTTTCACTCATAGCTGGGGATGATGGATATTAAACGGTATCACCGACTTTGTTAGTTGGTTACCTCGCATGTTACACTATCAATACATTTTTTATTCACTCGGTCAGTTGCAATTTATTATTCCTTTTTTATTACCAATTCAGGTTGGAATCTTCAAAAGCTAAACCTGTTGATCACAGGAAATAGCCATGACTCTTTCAAAGACATATATTTTTTCATATTGTCTGCGAAGCACCTGTAAAACCTGCTGTACACACAGAGACACAGAAACAGGGTTGATTTTAGTCTACTCTGCATTGGCCATGGAAGGGTTGTGCAACTTGTGCACTTTCTGAAGTGGAGGTTGATGTGATATGGGGATATGTAACATCCTGTTCATATTTTGCTAATTTTTCTCATTAATTCTCAGTTGTTATGATACTGGGTCTAACAGGTTCCACTTGGCTATATGTGACAGCGCAAGATGGATATTCTGCTCAAATTGTCAACAGAATAGAATTAATGCATTTTTTGACAGATTGGTGCATGTTCCAAAAAATCATATGCTGAATATCATTTAAGGAAGAGGTTCGTATGACCTTTCGGGAGTTGAAGGTAAAACTAAGTGTATACAATGAAATACAGTTTTGTTTTCTTTTACTTTGGGATGCTGAATTAGTCACAACAAACTCCTTAACTCCACAGAGTTGAACTTCATTGTGGTACTGACGCTCCTTTAAAACAGGCGATGTTGTTCGATTCCGACGTGTCCATAAACTACCTAGAGGTAGCCTGGAGCAAGATATATAAACCCATACCCGCTCCTACAGTTGCTTTGGATAAAAGCTTCTACTTGGTGACTAAATGCAACATGATTCAGACTTGCAAGGTGTGTTGGGTGTCAGAGTTTGGCAACACGGGCCAGATGCGGCCTGAAAGCTGGGTGATGATGATGATGACTAGCTGTATGTTGACGACCTGCGCGTGTACATGTGGGAGATGGACCATCCAGGAAGTTAATGTTTCTGTTTCTAATCTCCCTGTAAACATTACAGGTATTTCACAACAGCAGGGTTTCTCGCAGCACTTAACAGCTTAGGCAGCCGCCTAAGCAACACAGGCCTGCCGCCTTAACTACGACGTCCCAAAAAAATATTCACAACAGGAGGGTTTCTCGCAGCACTTTACAGCTTAGCCAGCCGCCTAAGCACCACAGGCCTGCCGACGTCCCAAAAAAATACAAAAGACCCCGTCAGACGGCCCACCCCACCACCTTAACTAACACATTTTCTGCGGGTAACCCTGAACAGCTTTATATTCTCTCGCTCTCTCTCGCTCTCCGCTTTTAAACCTGTTCAAAGGGCTCCATTTTACAGTGTCTGTGGAAGTGTTCCCTCCCACGCTTTCCCCCGTGTATTTCTCTTTCATTCTCTTGCAGCTTATCTACCTAACTATCCCCTATTTGCCTACATGTCCGGCTGTAATCACTCCATTTCTGGCCGGCTCTTTTCACTCCCCTTGCCGTGTTCATTGGCCACGTTGGTTTCTTAGACCCAGCGGTCAGAAGACATCAATGCCCTCCCCGAGGTTCACCATAATATAAATGTATCACAACCTATAAATGATTAAAGATAAAGAAGATGTAGGGGAGGGGGGACAACTGGTTGTGCCTATCACCTTAACGTTATTGTGCAAGCAAGCATGACACTGGGGAAGGATGTGAGTGTAGGCGTAGGTGTGGGTTTATGTTTGAGTGTGCACCGAGAATGTAGAGGCTGTGAGAGTGCATAGCTCCATGTAATGCTGAGCTTTTTTACTGGAGGACGCGTGGGCGTGTGTGCGGCATCGGATCTGTTGCCAAACCTTTTTTTTTCTTTTTTTTTTACTGCGGAAGCGTCAGGCAAGATGTTTCACCAGCTACTGTCCACGAGCACTGTGAGAACGGAAGGCAATCGTTCAATTGATTACTGTGCGGATAACCAATGTGTTCTCTGAACAGATTTGTTTTCCCCTTTGATAGTCTCTAGATGACAAATGTTAAGAGTTGAGTAGGGGTGTGGTGTTATGAGGAGAGCTTGTTATAAATATAAAGACACAATTTCCATATGTTCTAGCTGTAGTGTTTTGGCACATTTAAAATGGGGAGAAACACTGGTTGGTATACATTCCCTTTTAGTTTGCGTATCATAAGAGCAAGCAATGTTGTATTGATAAATTTAAGAAATGTGGAATTATGCATTTCAATAAGCCATGAGGGAATACCCTGTCTGGGATCATTTTCATGCTATTCAACAGAATATAATCCTGGGTTCTGCAGCACTGATATATGCCTAAAGTAAATTAAATACTTAGATTGCTGGTAAACCTTTACGTGCACATATACAATGTTTTTCCAAATAATAACGTTAATCCGAAGATTTCCCCCGTCACGTTCGGACAGATGGTCCATCTGCCACCGGTATGTTGAGCACTGAGTGCTTAACCTACAATCGCTGTCAGATCAGGCCGGCCAAATCTCGGTCTTATCCCTGTTCTGAGGCTGTCTTCCCTGGCAGAGCCGAGTGGCACAGATGCTAGGGCCCTCTGTCTCCTGTCCAGGTCCCACAGGGCAGCCAGTCATGTTCTGCTGACCTTAGGAACGTTGCTTAACGCTTCTAAGATATGGTTGTGTTCCGTAGCTGCTACATAATGAAGAACTGCTTGGTTTTCTTTGATCAAAATGCATTATAAAGGAAGTCTGAAACCCACAATTTTTTCCTTGGAAGCCAATAATAGGGCTTACCGCCAGGCAGGCTGATTAGACGAGACAAAAGAAAGAACATTGTGGTATGATTTGATCTGATGCCAGAAACGGGACAGATTTGGGTCTTCCGTCATGGCACTTAAAACTCAACCTCTGAACACTATATTCTTTACAATAACTAGATTAATGCATGATTAGTTTACTCAGTCTTAGAATTGTATGTACATGCTTTTTACATAATGTTGTTTTTCTTAAATGTCAATGTTTGGGGTGCTGTCCATGTTCTGTTTTGAGAATAACCTGACTTGTTTCATCTATACACAAAGACAAATCCAAGCTGACGGTACATGTCTTTCAATCGGACATTCTTGGGTTTGTCTTGTGTCAGGATATAATGGTATCCTGTTACTATAGGTTATAATTATCATAATTACTGCATCCATTGATCACTCCCCTCAATCTATTGAGATTTGTTGTGTACTGTATGCTTTTGGGTTATTGCGTTATAACTATACCTATATAGTAATTTATTTTAAATATGTATTGTAGTTTAAAAAAAGTGTATACAAAAATTGACAGCAGGGAATTATTAACATGGCTACAACTGTACATTTAACCACTAAAAGACTTGTATTGACCCATCACCATTCTTTTAATTCACAGCCCATTCTATGGAGAAGACTTCTTCTTTGAGATTCCACGACCATTTCAGTATTTATCCTTCTATATTTACGCAAAGGGATCTTTCCAAAGGGACCTGCCTGTTGGTATGTCATTGACACACACACACGCATGCACGCACACATGCGCGCACGTGCATCTAATGTGTCTCCAGGAGGCATGTGTATACATACAGCATGTTGTTGTGTTTCTAGGTAAAGTTTCCATTCGGAAGGAGGATCTCTGCCAACACAGTGGAAAGGAGCATTGGTTCAGCCTACAGCCAGTAGACCCCAACTCAGAAGTCCAGGTGGGTGCCGGAAAATTAAACGTGAACTGAACCGTTACAATAAATGAAGAGCGTCCTGGTTATGTTGAAATATAATTTAACGTGTGATAGTTGCTGTGTTTTGTTTTTTTTGCTTGTGTGTGAATTTAGAGATTTGTTGCAATGAGTCAATACTCATGGCAAGTCAAAGGAAGCCCAGAGAGTAAGCAGGCTAGCAATCCCTTCAGTGATGAAACGTAGTCCCACGTTTGTAAAGGGGCCCCCAGTGTGTTGAATGAGTTCATTCAGCTGGAACCCTCTTGGTATTATATCTTTTACTCATTTCCATAATTTCCAGCAAACCTCTGCTTCATGTAACCAAATACCTACAGAAAGGTGTCTTCATAAAAAACGGTGTGCATACTTTCCGTGGTCTGTTTATATATTTTACTCTGTTTCTCAACGTTTCTTTTTTTTTCTCTTTTTGGAAGAGAACTCCGAAGACTTAGTGTCTTGAATCGAAATGGTGTCGGAGACGGATCACAGACGCGCATTAACATGCGTCTCCAGTGACCACTGTGACAGGGTTTCATGTTCCTGCTCAACATGCAAATAACCTGCCTGCTGAGGCCATGTTGAGGCCTTGCCCTATGAACGGGGTCAAAGCGAGCCTGGCCTGCAGAGGGGTAGCTCTGTCGCTGTGTCCGTTCGTTCCATTCAGTCCATTAAAAAGCACGCAGGACATCTGTAGCGGCTGTGGCGACAGCGAGACAGGCCGAGCCTCCAGGATTATGCTTCATAGGAGAGAAGACACGTGTAAAGACCAGCTATGAAATCAGAGTCCCACGGCACGACAGCTGTTATTCATGGCTTGGATCAAAATGCATCTTTTCTGCTTTCTTTTTTATCTCCAATGTTTCCGAAATGAAGAGGATGCTTGGCTACCGTTGCAATGGGTGGTTGTACCGTCCTTAACCAGGGGTGAGAGAAAGAGGTGGGCGTTTGTTCCGTTTGTTCCGTGTGGCGGTACACAGAGATCTGCCGGAGAACAAGAGAGAGAGGTGCAGAGAGAGGTGCAGAGAGAGGTAGAGAGAGAGAGGTAGGGGACTCGTCATCCGGCCATTTAAACTATCTTCCCACTCACAACGGGGTATTGCGTCGTTACATTGGTTGTCGATTGCATATCTGCTATGGTCTTGAGCAACATGACTGGTGGGGTCCAGTGGAGATGTCTAAGCCTCTTTAGCTGCCAGGTGTTACAGTGAGGTGTGGTGCATGTGCAGTCGTAGCGCATTTAAAACCATTCCGCTAAAGCAACCAGGCTGAAATGTTTACTCAACAGGCCCATGGTAGACCATTCTATTCTGAGCTTGTTTCCTGCACCTATCCACTGTCCTCTACGCAAGAGGTGGTGTGTGTGTGTGTGTGTGTGTGTGTGTGTGTGTGTGTGTGTGTGTGTGTGTGTGTGTGTGTGTGTGTGTGTGTGTGTGTGTGTGTGTGTGTGTGTGTGTGTGTGTGTGTGTGTGTGTGTGTGTGTGTGTGTGTGTGGTTTTCCCCTCT